>JBCJKH010080125.1:0-10664 GCA_039877255.1 Loriculus beryllinus
CCTCAAGCTGCACCCTGCAGGATTGCTGTACATTGTGTGCAGGGCTGGCTGCTTCATGTACCTGAGGCCAGGCTTTGCTTGTGTGAGTCGGCAAGTCCTCAATTGCAAAGGTTTGAGACAGCAAAAGGAAGGGTGTAAGGGTTCTGCCCAACTCTTGTTTTCTCCCTGTTCTTACCCTGTCCCATGAGCATTTCTTTTCTCCTCTTCCATGGAGGAACAGCTTTCTTCACAATCTTATCACCAACAATATTTGAGGTGTGATGTGGGTTTGGTGGGGTTTTGGTTTTATTTGTTCAGTTTTATTTCTCAGGGTCACTTGGGATGACCCTTCTGTTTGTGCATCAGTGTCTCACTTGTCATCTAAATCAAGTATTTGTAGTTAAGGCATTTCCAGAGAGGTCTGACCTGCTCCAAAATTAGTTTTCCCTTTGGGTTGCCAAAAGCTATAGTTTATCAGTTCACTGGTCTTTGGACCTGTGTCTGGCTGTGTCGTTAGCTGCCCCCCTCAACCGTGGGTTGAATTCTACAACCTCTTGCTGGGGCTGTGCAAGCTTTGGCTTTTTATAAAGCACAGACTGGTCCTTGGAAAGTGTGTGTGGGCTCCTTGGTGGCATTTAGTGCCCAGAGGAAACACTTGCAGAATTGCCAAAGCTGGCTGAGAAAATTAAGCCAAGTGTTTTGAGTAGTTCACCTGCAGAACTTCTGTTTCCAAGGTTTCTTCCAGCTGTGGTCTTACACTAAGCTATGTGTGATACTGAAGTTGTTGCCCATATGAACTTTAAATAGATAGAAGCATTAAAGACTGTCTTTAAAATTTCTTTCTTTTGTTGACGCCTGCACCTCAAAAATACAATTCTGATTTAAAACTGTAGCTTCATTTGATAAAGCAGCGTAAGTTTGAGAAATTTGAATTATTTTAAGGACAGTGGATGATGAACCAAAAGCTCATCCCTGTGTTGCCTTTCAGGGGTCACTTGTACTGGAGATACAGTCTGTGGATCTCAGCCTGATAGTCTGGTAGCAGAACCACTTTAAGCAACCTTTTACTAACTGACATAATTTCAAGGAGAGATGAGCTCTTCTGTATTGCATTCAGATGAGCAGTATGTATTCAGTTTGCAGAATGCTGGAGGTAGAGAGCAGTGCTTGTTTTCCACTCGGTAATATGTGCCCAGAGAAGAAGGGTGGGGGAGCGTGAGAGCAGACTGCAGGACAGTATAAATTATCATTCAATTCTGCTTTGAATCTTTTTTTATTTGTATTATTTCTGCATGTCATATATTCAGTATATGGTAATTACATATTTGGAGATGAAACATGTTTTAATATCCTGTCTGAGGTTCTCTTTGGAAAAAAAGAAAGAAGATAATATTGTTAGCGTTTTGCTGATTTGGTTTCAGATCTAGGAGTTAGGGATATTGCCATAGAATCAAAGGTAACAAATAGCGCAGACAACAATGAAACAAAATATTCAGGATTTTCATATATTGGCTTTCCTCTGCATGTTCCCTTTATGCGATAAAGCTGAGCAGAAATGAAAAAGGCTAAAACTTGATTAGCCACTGCAGCATGGTGGAGTCTAAGTTTTCTAAAGTATTTAAGGCTGTTTCTCTGCTCCGGTGTGAGAACACAATGACACTATTTGGTGTTTGTACTAGAGACACGGTCTTTTCATTTCTTCAGTATTTTCATTTCATTTTGAACAAAGCTTAATTTTCTTGTAGACAATCTAATTTTCCATTAATCAGAACTTTAGGGTGTTTTCAAAAATACTTAGAATTGAAAGAAACTCTTGCTTTCCTGTAAACTTCAAATGGTTAAAAATAAGATACCATGTATTTCACAAAGTTATTGCTCGTTTTATGACATCATGGGACAACAGATCTTTCCTGGTCTTTTGTTGTGATTTACGTTTGCTTGTACAGGCTCGCTCAGGGAGTCAGGCATTTCTCTTGGTGTGGCTGGCAAAGTCACTGATGCTTCACTGTGGGCTTGCTTGGCTGCCCTGAGGGAATGCAAGCTTCCTCCTACAATTTGCATTAAAGAGAGCTCAGCAGCTTTCTTTCAATAAACCTAAAAAATAAGAAGCCAAATTTTCCTTTGGTCTCACCAAGACAGTATTTTTCATATTTGAAACTGTAAAAGTTTGAGGGAAAGCTAGACATACGGGAGAAGTAGCTACACCTGCTGAGTCTGCATGGGAAGCTGTTAGAACCCATGCTGTGATGGGTGCCAAGGAACTTCTTACAGCTAACAGACAGCTTCCAGGCACCTGCCTAAGCTTAAGATTTCCCCCTCTGTTTTTCGGTTGTGGGTTTTTTTTGGTTTGTGTTTTTTGCTGGTTGTTGGTGTTTTGTTGGGTTTTTTTTTTGTTGGTTTGGTTTGGTTTGGTTTGGTTTTTTTCCCCTGTTTTTGGATCGTGGGTTTTCTCTTCCTTCTTAAAGTCTAGTCAACACAGAAACACTTTCTTATAACATAATCTCTGCCTCCTTGTCAGGCAAACACATAAATGTCAGGAGTGGGAAGTTGTAAAGGGCTAAATATTCGTACCCCAGTCGATGTTTTCCAGGATTATCTGTTTTATGGCCTTTCAGTAGATTTTGCCTCAAAGCCTTGCCTATTTTCTGCCTCCTATCTATTTGGATCCTTTTTAAACTCAGTGTCACTCTTTTTGCCATTTAATATGTTTAATTTTCACATATAGGAAGTGTGCCAAGTTTAATCAGTCTTCCCTTTCTCCTGCAGTGTAGTGCATGGTTTTGTTTCACTGTTCCAATTATCACCTAACTTTACAGAAAAACCCATGCACACCAGTGTTGTTGAGGCAGGCCTATGCTGGCCTCTTAAGTCTTGCGTTACTATAGACTGCATTCAGTTTTTGTCTTAATGGTCACAAAGCATCAGATGGCCTTACTGTAGTTTGTTATGCTGTATAGTAGCAAAGATTTAGCTCAACTAAGAAAGCAAATACTGGAATTGATTGGATTCCAGTGCTATGCGAGCAAATCATGGTGAGTTTTTTTCCTGCTTGTAATAAGGTGAGTGCAGTTGCCTGATTTTTCATGTCTAAGTTATTTATTCGTGTAAGTTGAATTCATGACCCTGATGAGAGGTAGCGTGTGTAACAATTAATAGTAAGTAGGTGGAAGACTAAATAATTAATTTTGGGGAAAGTCAGATTTTCACTAGCAGTGAGCCTTGCATATAATTTACTGCAGTACACAAATGTGCAAGAGGTAAACACAGATTTGAATTGGTTTGGGTAGGGCAGGCACTGGAAAGCCTTCTCTGAGGCTTGGAGGAAAGGAAATTCTGGATGCTTTGATCAAAAATACCCATGTACCATACATGGTGGGTCCTTTCAGTGACTGGTTCGGTAGTTCCAAGTGTTACCAGTGAAGTATCTGAAAGTGATTAGGAGCCTTTAGGTGATAATACCAGAGCTAGTATGTGGCATATGCATCTGCTTTCTTTCTCTTTGAAGTGGTGAGATATCAAAGGCAAAAAAACCCCAACACATTCCCACTCCCAAAAAAAAGAGGAAAGATAATTTAATAGGCTTAAATGCAAATTCTGTGATAGGATTAAAAGAGGTTAATTGACACAGTGTTTTTTGTGGTGCTGATAATTATCTTCCACAGATAAATGTAGAGTTACTGGCATAGTTGTAAAATCTTAAGTTAATCATTTTGGCAGACTTCTGTGTGTTGTGGTATGAAGGAATAAAAAAGGTGGAGGAAACCAGAACTTATACTCCTGCATAAATCTCATCTTCAGGTCTGGCCTGAGGCTGTCCTCTCTCTTCACCATCCTGAATCCAGTCTCCGATCTATGGATGCCCTGTGTTAACAGGTCAACTCTGGGGCAGATTTCCCTCCTGCTGCTTTCTGTGCTTTGCTGGAAGGGTTTTACTTTAGAAGAGGGAAGCTCTGAAGCTTTCTCTTTTTTCAGTGGACCTAGTGACTGCCATTGATTCCTGGAGAGCCCCAATTCTTCCTAGCCCTGCTGGTGCTGACTGAGAAGGTGCACTCCTCCATGTATGTCACTACCTGTGGTGGGTCTTGCTGTTCTGTTCAGAGAGAACCTCTACCTTTTGAAGCAACGTGTGTTTACCTTGCTTTGCCACGCCTTATTCATAGACTTCCTTGATGATGATGATGATAAGGAGGAAGGGACTTCTAGGTGGGCTGGTTGGGAGAAGGGACTTTCTTGCCCTTCCTCTGGAGGCATCAGAACAGCTCAGCCCAGGAGCTGCCCCTCCATCTCTTGAGGCTCCCTGAAATACAGTGAAGGGAGGTGACACCCCAAGGACTGCTGGCAGAAAGTGTTAGGCCAGCACAAGTCGTCCAGGGAGGAGCAGAAAAACTCCTATGTGTGAGGCAGGTTAGCAGTGCTGGGTGCAAAAAACACAGAAAGCCAGACCTGGCTGGCATAGTTTTACATCTTCAGTTTTTCAAAGCTGATACTAACCACAGAAAATCCTTCTAGTCTTATTTGCATATTTGAATATAGAGGTTTTGTTTGTTATTTTCCCTGCCATGTTCTCCTCAAATGATTGAGAAGGTGTCTTATGTGGTGAGGTGTGAGACACAGTAGACCAAGAGATCTCCACTGGGAGCAAGATGGGTGTCCTTGAGACAGAGTGGGAAAGTGTTGTGGGTTTCATCTGTCTCTGGATTACGCCATTTTGGCTTTGCTGCTTCTTGGCAATTTCTTATGAAGGGTCTTTTATATTTTGTTTGTGAATAATTCTCAAGAGTGGCAGTGCAAGTGAAACGTAAGAATTGGTGGGAAACCAGATCTCTGACCTGAGGAGGGCTGTGTCATGCACTTATGAATACAGAAGGAAATTAATGTGCATGACTTCATAATAAGATATAAAATATATACAGAGTAGATGAAAATGTATTTTTAAAGCGGAGAAAAGTATTCTGAGTAAATAAAATATGCTTATTTGCCTCTGACAGTAAATTCCTTTAGATGACTTTTTCTCTGAACCGAACTACAGCAGTTTATATCATTTGTTACCAAGTAATGTTCTCCCTTGGTAGAAATCATATCATAAAGTCTCAAATTGGGATAATTTGATACAACTGAACTAGAAATAAATTAAAACTGACAAATCTGTCATAAGCTGTAAATTTTAATAGAAGCTTAATCTAAGCTTTCATGACTTTGTCAAAACCAATAATGTATCAGCAGCTAGCTCTGCAACTGGGTGTATCATCCTGCAGGATTGCAGAGGTTAACCAGTTTCTAAGACGTAGCTGTGAAGTTGTGTACATTTTAGAATGTTTTTACCAGAAGGCTGGTTTTGATTGATTAATGAAAAAAGGCTATTTGTTAATGCTTGCTTGAAAATAATGTTCTTTTACAGCTAATTTAATAATTCCTTTATTGAAATATGCTACTTAATATGTCAGTGGTGACTGAATAGAATTTGGGAATGCAGGAAGTAACCACCGTACGCTGTTTCTGTCCTGCAAATGTCTGTTGCACTCGTTTCAATGTGTGGCATGTTTTGTGCCTCCTATTTGAGTGGTCTCGCTAAAGGCAGTGCTCATAATAAAGATTTGGAAAGCCAGAATGAATTCCCAAGATTTAAATCAGTCACCCTGATTTTTTCTCCTTGCACACACTACTGTCAACTCTCTCCAGCAACAGCACCATTCCTTTCTTCTCCCTGTACACCTGTAAGAATTACTTCTAATGCAATAAATTCAGTGTCAGGGCACCCTCATGATAGATAACCCACAGTTTTAGCTGAATGAGACATTCAACATTGCACCAGAATTCTTGTTTCATAGATCACACTCATAGCGAATCAAAGGCGTTTGCAACTGATGTAGGGATGTGGGGGATATCACAGCCTTGTAGCAACCAGATTAATAGAAATATCTTTATTAACAGAATGTTGTAGAATGATGAAAGTGCTTCATAAGAGCCTTTCTGCCTTAAAATTCAGTACAATCTGTGTGACTTAAGGGAGAAATAGGTTGTCAGAAGAATAAACTGACCCAGTAAATACTTTTTTTAATAATTAATTAATTAATTAAACCTTTTACACTTGGAGCCACCTCAGAAGAGAAAACAAAAGCATTTTTCAAAGAGACCAAAAAAAGAAAATGAGGTGTCATCTTGACTCAAGATGATATTTGTGAGAAGGGGGCAGAAAGAAGGGATGATAGGAACTGAAGTTCTATAACAAGCTAAGTAAATTTGATACGGTCCCCTGATTACTGTGGAAGTGCTGTTGGTACCAGGCTCCTACATGGGAAGAGTTTTTAAGGGATTTGGGATTTAGGAATAATAAAATTGTGAATTCATGAATGATCTCCAGCTGTTCGCATGTTTGTAATAATAATAAAAAAGGTAGAAAAAGATTGAAGCAGTAAGGATTGCACTTTTTCTGCTAAAGTAGAAGTAAACAAAACTGTCCAACTTCTCTCATACTAAGAAAATTTTTGTGTACCAAAGGGAGTAGTGCTTATTCATCTCTTTAAACACTTTACAAACATTGAAACAGCATGCAGTTTGTAAATGTATAATCGTAGAATAGTTAGGGGTGGAAAGGACCTTAATATCATCCAGTTCCACCCCCCCTGCCATGGGCAGGGACACCTCACACTAAACCATGTCACCCAAGGCTCTGTCCAGCCTGGCCTTGAATGCTGCCAGGGGTGGAGAGTTCACAACTTCCCTGGGCAGCCCATTCCAGTGCCTCACCACTCTCACAGTAAAGAATTTCTTCCTTATATCCAATCTAAACTTCCCCTGTTTTAACCCGTTACCCCTTGTCCTATCACTACAGTTCCTAATGAATAGTCCATCCCTAGCGTCCCTATGGCCCTTTCAGATACTGGAAGGCTGCTATGAGGTCTCCACACAGCCTTCTCTTCTCCAGGCTGAACAGCCTCAGCCTGTCTTCATACAGGAGGTGTTCCAGCCCCCTGATCATCCTTGTGGCACTGTGGTAATTATACGCTGATCTTTTGTGATGTAGGATAAATTATGGCCATCTTTGTTTCAAAAGGAGTCTGTGCTCCGCAAAGCAACTCATTTTACACATCTGAGACATATCTATGAATATTGACTAGAGGCATATTTCATAAGGTTGTAAGAGGTTTTTTTTTCACCTTTTGCCCCCAGTCACTCAGTAAAGTTTCAGTTAGTAACAGTGATCCATTTGCTTAAGGTAAATGAGTAGCAGATATGGTTATCTCTTTGTAGAAGTCACTTCAGCTCCGGGTAAGGTGATTTTATGGGAAGAGGTGATGTTGTAGGTATGAGTGTGTGTTTCCTCTGCCCCCCCACCTCCAGTTAATATTTGACCCGAATCCATAATGCTTCCTTTCTCTCTCTCTCTCTTTTTTTTTTTTTTTTTAAGGAAAAAAAGCAACCTGATTTTCTTCCAAAATACTGCTTCTAGCGTATCAAACCAATGATGTACGATTATTTTCTGGTGGCAAGCATGACTCAAGGAAGTGCGAAAAAATGTAATTCCCTATTGATAGCAGTGAAAATAAGTCCTTATTTAAAACAAAACCAGACAGCTTAAATGTATTTTCTTTCTTCTCTTTAAATTAAAAAATGTCTTGGAACCCTTGACTGAAATCTTTGTCTGCTTTGTCTTGCTACATTCTACTTCAGATGGACCAAAATTAACTGGAACTATCAAAGCCTCCATTAAACTATGAAGGCAGAGATGCATCAATTGAAATTTTAAAGTTTTTTAGTGTCTGTTCTGCAGGATCCGGGGTAAGTTCTGGACTGTCCAGGAGGAAGTTAAGTTCTGATTGCTTTAACTGCCTTTGCATTTACTGTTTTAGGAGAAGGAGGAGGCCAAGAGCACTCATGCCTGGTGTTTCAGTTGAAGTTTCTCAGGGTTGTCTACCATGCTGCTTGAAGATGCTGTGCTCTGGCCCAGATTCAGGAATACCTCCTAGCATTGTTTTGAGCACCTTCTTGTAAGATAGCCACTATATGGCTGTTGAGTCCAGTATCTGTGCTGGTTCACTCCTTGTGCAACTGGTAAAGGGTCTGCTAGGATGCCATTATGTTGGATTAGCTCAGTTGCCAGTGGTTAGGCTGAAACCAGTGTGAAGGTCAATCCTGACAGGTAGCATTTGTTGATACATGTTTTAGGAAATCTAAAACCAGAACACTGCAACTTCATAAATCTGCTTATTTCTGGGAGTTTTTCTTTGATAGCTCAAACAAATCTGAATTGTTGTATCTCATGTGTTCATATGTTATGTTTTGGAATAACTGTTACTGTTCTTATAGTGGCATCCTTGCTTATAGGTGCTCTTACTGGGAACACTTTAAAATTATATGATGTCAAATTGGGCATGTTTTGCAGTTATGCTGTGCAGGAGCTGATGTAAAATATTTTTCACAGATCTGGCTCAGAAGCAGCAAGAAACATTGGCCGGGTAACAGGCAGGAGAGTGCTCTCTTTACTGGAGTTTTGGCCAGTCAGGGTTATAGAGGAAGAAAAGGTCTGAAAGCAAAGGCAAGCAAGAGCCTGAGATTCTTTGGAGGTACTTTGCCTTTTTGATAGCTTAGCACAGAAGTCAGTTAGAAACATCAAGAGCTAAAGGACTTAGATTGTTTTTTTTTTTGAACAGACTTTATCTTTTTGGATGGATGGGATCAAACCATTACAGCTTGTTTTATTTATTTATTTATATTTTTTTAATGCCAACCAGTCATCCTTGGATAAAAAAATGGATTAGAAAAACTTGCTTTGAAGTTAACTCATGCAATGTCCTTTGTATCTCTCAGATCCCTTCTTGTCTGCCTCCCTACTTCCTATCTTTTCCTGGCTACCTGTCTGCTGCTTGCAGCCTGTCTTACTCATGAGAAAGTTTTCTTGGAGCTGGTTGGGAGCTGCACAGTAGGACAAGAAAGTATTACAGGCAAAGAAAACAAACCAAGAAATGGCTTTTTAAGCCAAATTTATTATATTTAAATGGTGAAACTGCTGTATTAGTTTGTATTAGCTGATGATTTGATCAGTGTCTTTGTTCTCAAGTGGAAAACATGATTTAATGGAAGTCAAGAAATAGTGATCAGGACAACAAGGCTATAGCAATAGAGATATGTAGAGTCTAAGACGCAGTTTTGGGATTCATGAGGATAACCCAGTAGTTGTTAACATTGTTTTATTGATGGTTGCCTTTTTTAATTATAAAACATACAGTAAACGAAACATGTCCTCCCTGGGTGCTGAGGAGTGGGAAGGGATGATGTGGTATGTACCTGTCGTGGTTATTTTTTACTCCAGATAATGGGAGGACACCCAGTGCTGAGAGTTCCTAGGGTAAGCTGTGTCTTTCTAGGTATAAAAGGGCAGTGACACCTACTTACTTTAAAAATGCGGACACCAATCCTGATGTCAGTATAAGAGTAAAAGGCAGGACAGATGTTGCTTTTGCAATAAATTCATAAGGATGCACGTACATTTAGTCAAATGATTTGTGAAACAAACTGTAAAATTGATTTATGTCAGACATCTGGCTCATGATTAACTTTTAGTTTGTAGTTGGTGTTTCATAAATGACAGCAAATAGGTGATTGTGATTGAGAGATTCAAAAACACCAACAAAAATTACAGGTTTCTGAAATTCTAATGGTAAGGGGATGACTTACCATAATAGATGTTTTCTCCAAGTTTTTAATGATCATAATTTCTAACACATATTTTACGTTTTATTTCAGGCTTGCAAATCTGGTAATTCTGAGGTAGGAAGTTATGCTGAAGTGGAAAGGGATGTAAGTGGCAGTAGGCTGCTTGATGTTTGTTTGTCTATATGAACTTTATTGAAATTCAGTGAAAATATTGCAGAAATTCATCTGGTTTTTCACCTGCTTTGATTACAAATGGTTTAATCAAAATCTTAACAGTATCTGTGTGACTGAGCTTAACTGCATGCTGCCTGGCCCTGTGCTGGCCTCTTGAGGGACATTGAAGTGGTTGGTTTGTTCTCTTGGTGTCAGCATGAAACATGACAGCTGCAACCCTTCCCATTGAAAACTTACGTGATGGCAGGGCCTTACTTTGTATAAATTAGATTATGGAAGTTGTTTATATAGTGTAGTGATTGAAATGCCTGTTCTGAAAGAAGGAAATTTTACTCAGTGCCTTTCTCAACCCCAGGGACTCACCCTAAGGCGAGATGCTAGATTGTAACTGCGTCATTCTTATCTCATGATACTAAAGTTGTGCAGGAAGACACTCAAGATTCATAAAGCCAGAGAAAGCATATGTGTGGAAGAGCATAACTTCTCTAACCCAGTGTTCAGCTGGAAACGTCTCCCATTCTGGTCTTCAGGGCTTCATTTATTTGATTTTAGAATCACAGAATAGTTAGGGTTGGAAAGAACCTTAAGATCATCAAATTCCAGCCCCTCTGCCATGGGCAGGGGCACCTCACACTAAACCATGTACCCAAGGCTCTGTCCAGCCTGGCCTTGAACACTGCCAAGGATTGATCATTCACAATTTCCTTGGGCATCCCATTCCAATGCCTCACCACCCTAACAGTAAAGAACTTCCTCCTTATATCCAATCTAAACTTCTCCTGTTTAAGTTTGAACCTGTTACCCCTTGTCCTGTCACTACAGTCCCTAATGAAGAGTCCCTCCCCAGCATCCCTATA
>JBCJKH010080126.1:7220-26612 GCA_039877255.1 Loriculus beryllinus
AGTGATTTGTGTTATACCTTAGTTACTAAACTGTTCTTATCTCAACCCATGGGAGTTGCATTCTTTTGATTCTCCTCCCCATCCCTCCGGGAGCAGGGGGAGATCAAGAAAGTGGGGTTGAGTGAGTGAACGAGCTGCGTGGCTGGGTTTAAACCACAACACTGCCCCATATTTTCTTGTTATTTTTTCCGTCTGTGTCTGTTTCTGCTCGTTGGTCCTTAGTGGCTTTTCCAGACAAGGACCACTGCATTGTTGAATTCCTGTAATGCACCTTTCTCATTAGAAGCATAACCACAAAGAAACCAGTTTGTCTGGCCTGCAGAGTGTTCCAAAGTGTGGTGGTAGTAGCTTTGACTAGTAGTAGCTATTAAGTACATATCAGCAAAATAGTAACATCATTGATCTCTCTATTTTGAGCGCCGTCTTCCATCTACCAAGTAATAGGATCATTTGTGAATACATGAGACAAATTGTTTCCTGTTCATCTAGGTTTCTTGGCTGGTTTTCCAGAAGCTAGCCTTCAGCCTGTCATCTAGGCGACTGTTTAGGGACATTTTACGGTGTTATGGGACGTGCAACCAGAGAGATGATAAAACTTGGTTTCTCTTTAGTACTCCTTTCACCTATATGTGTCTCGGACATAGGTGATAGGCTTGAACCACTACTGCTTTCTTCCTGTAACACACTGTAAAGATAAAAAAAAATATGTTATTTTTCTTAGATTAGTTATAGAACAGAAGGCCCTGAAGCCTTGTTTGCAGAGGATGACTTCACAGGAGAAGACATTGGGGTGAGAAATACATAATGCGCTTGCTACTTCACTCTGTAACTTCCTAGGAGAGCTCCAGCTGTGGGATTGCATCTCATGTCCTTTGCGCCAAAAGGCTGTGTGCCAGAGCAGTGTCCTCTTAGCAGCAGGGACCCAGCTCTGCCTGAACATCATGCAGAGTCCTGCGAAGAGCAGGGGGAGCCAGATTTCTCAGTCTGTACTTTGGGAATTAGTGGGTTTTGGAGGATCTGGTAGCAGATGTTTTAAAAGGATGTGCAGGCCCTGGACTCAACATTCAGGACATATTTATGGGCAATTGCAGAGAGAAGTCTTGCTGGCATTGGTAATCCCTGCTGGTCATGTAGTCTACCTGGTATGCAGTGACATATTACAGCACCTTTAATTTAGAGTTTGATCTTTAACTCATCTAAACCTGTGATAAAACTCTTTTTTGCAGAAGTGGAAACCTAGTATTTGGGGAGGGAAAGCAGACTCCTATGAGCTTTTATATTGTATTACCATTTTCAGGAAATGGTTTGAACACTTTAGTGTAATAAATAAAAGAAATAGCTCTGATAGGTTGCCCTGCACCATTATTATGAAGAGGGCAATAATCAGTAGATCCCATACTCCAGGAGGCTGACTGAACACATTGGATGTCAGCCTGAAATAATGAATTCTGCTGTGGGCTGCACAAGAACCAGTTTCTAACTGGCAGCTGTTTCAGGTAGGAGCACCTTGTGCAAAGAGAGCATTTCAGGGGAACGAGCCCCTCATCTTTCAAGGAATTACACTTCTTAGCTGACTCATTTGTTCCTCAATCTAATGTCATTGTACAGTTCTCCATACTGATAGCTTGCTTTCTTTAAGCTTTTATTTGCATTGGCAGCCTGTATTTAATGTGGCTGGGGTAAAAAATGTACAACCAGCTTTTACAATGCAGCCAATTTACTTCTCGGGTTTCATATCAAATGCTCTTGCTGAAGGGCTGAAACTCATCAAAATTATTAATACAAAGTTTTTAATGGTAAGAAAATTGTAATGACTTAAGTATTTGGAATAATACATGCAAGTTTGCAGGCTTAAATAATATCTTTGGTAGAAAATATCTTCCTCCTAACCAGGGTGTGGGTATACATACTAAGATAAATGAGTGGCGCAGGAAAAATCTCTGCTATTTTCCTAGGCAAGCAATGCAATACAGCAGTCAAATGGAAATTAGTTTGTTAAATAGAATTCAGAGCAGGTTGTGGTAGCTGCTGGGGAGGTTATACTGACAAGGATCAAGATGGGTAATTTATCTGCAGTTTGTATTTGTCTAAATTTCTGAATAATTTTAATGTGATTCAGATGTGTAAGGCAATTAAATGCGATGTTCCACCACCAGACAGCACAGTCTGTGTATCATCAGTAAGGTTAAAATGAGCCCTAAAGCTTTTATAAGATATGGTGTGTGGGATGTCCTAGGATGGCTAGAGGCATGAATTGAATGTACTGTAAATAACCATGGCGTGAAAACTTTCACTAGAGCCCAGAGAGGAGTGAAAATGCTGATGAATATCGAAATGATAACTTCTGAATGCAGTGGGTAACTCCTGCCTGACACATAGGGCTGGAGCAGAGAAAAATTGATTAATTCAGTTACAACAGTGAGGGAGAAGCCTGACTTTGGCACCACTGTTAATTAGGAAAAAAAAATCAGAGGCAAGTTTAGTTATAATATATGTTTTTTTCATCTTTTTTTCTACATTTCTGAGCAGCTGCTGCCCTAGTGCCTACTCCGCAGATGCGGGCTTACATCACAATGATTTTCTCAGGTCTCTCTGTCAGCCTGTGGGAAAACTCAGAACTGTTCCTCTCCTGGTTCCCATGCTCTATTGCCTGGACAACAGGCAATAGGTTCAGTAGTAATAATGGTAAACCTAACTGCAGCATGAGGCTCTGGGATGTCCTCAGGTTTAGTTGCTGTTTTCTCTCTTGTCCTATGATGTGTCTCACTTCATTCTGTTTGTTGTTTGTTGATGTACAATCCTCAGCCAGGGTCGTACACCCCAAGACACTGTAGACATGCCTCTCTCTCTTGTGCTCCAGCTTATTTTTTACCTCCTTTTCCACCCCCAGTATTCACAGCTATGCAGTCCCCTGCATTATGCCTGCCACAAATGTCAAAACCTGCCCAGACAGCCCACGGTACCTTTATCACTGATGCAATGAGGAAACATTCCAATGTGGAGTACAACTAATGTTACAGCATCTGGGTAGCAACCGAGAGCCGTAAAGGAATCATCCTAGATTGTACTGGTGCAAATGCGATCAAAATCTGACTGTCACCAGTCTCTGAAAGTCCTATTGAAAACCAGACTTTGCTCGTTGCCATCTGTCAGCAATATTGCGTTCATGAGGCTTCTTGGAGGCTCTTGCACGTTAGCCACCTGCTGAAGAGAGTGAGTGGGTTCTGCAACGAAGTGGGTGTCTCTGGGAAGTACTTCTTTGTTGCCTTGTTAATAGCTGTACCAGTGCAATGAACTCAGAGCAGTCCTGCCTCTTTGAAGCCTTCCTCTTCTTTTTTTTTTTTCCAGGAAGAGCTCTTTCTTTCAGCAGTTGTGTGTAGCATTATCCACACAGCAAGAGAATGTGGAAAGACTCGAAGCAATCTGGAAGTATCAATGTGTAGCTAGCGTGGGTGGCTCTACTGGAAGCCGGTGCAGATGTGTCAAGGTTGTTTGTGGCAAGGATGGTGCCTTTTTTAAGCAGATCTTCTGTGTGAATTGATAAATAGCGTTGGCTTGCAAGTGAGTATAAATGTAAACTGAAGAGTGTTTAAGATGCGATACCTGTGATGTCAGTGCCTGTAGAAACATGAGATGGAGCCCAGCGGCTTTGTAGTAGTTTCTGAATACTATACACTGAGACATTTGCTCTGTTTCAGCTTAAGGAGGCTTTGTAAGGATAAAGGACTAGCAAGAGAAAGGGAGGGCCTACAGTAACAAACTATCTGCAAACACTGGAGGGCACCTAGAAGTGAATACCAGATTCCCTGGCGCTGAGGAGCCCTGGCTTTCATCTCTTGCTAAGCCTAGGGGACTGAAAGGGCTACGGTTGGAATCACAGAGGCTGAAGTGGTTCCCACAAAGACTCTCAAGATGCAGGGGTTGTTTCTTGGTGACACTGTAGGGAAGTGCAGGCAGCCACATGCATGTCAAAAGAAACCGTTCTAGCTGAGGTGGGTCTGCAAGAGGGTGAGCATGCATTTAGCTGTTTAACTATGTTTTCAGAGTTAAACAACATACTTGGCCTTGGGAAGCTCAAAGTATACCATATTTGCTCTTGATCTTAGAGAAAGGAAAGGGACTACTTGGACTTCATCCAATGTGTGAGGTATGCTTCGCTGTGCAGTGAGGTATTCTAGCCCAGGGTCTGACCTATGAATAAGAAATTCTAGATTTCATATCCAAAGGGAAAAAAAAGCTAAGGATAAGAAAATATAATATTTGGTAAAGCTAGGCAGGTAATGCAATATGCATGGCCTATGCAATTACAATCAAGAGACTATTATGTCAAGCGCTGTATAATCAAGTAATAAGAGACAATCCATCCTTCATACACTTACAGGATAAAAAGAATTATACTCTTTTCTTAAGGATAAAATAAAATGTTGGACAAACTATTTGGCAGGGCTTGGGAATTATATGTGTATTTTCATGAGCTTCAAGGTAGGTTGTTTGAGTGGAAGCTACATTTTCTCTCTAAACAAAGCAGAAATGTATAGCTCTAACAAAAATAGTCTCAAAAGTGAGAGTCAAGTGGAGTTATGAGGAGCTTAAGCAAGAAATCAAGTTTAATTTTTGCTATCTAGAGTGCTAAAAGGTGCATTTAAACTTCATCAATAGAGAATGAAACAAAACTGAAAGGCAGTCTAAACCTATTTTAAATAAAATACTTGTTCAGGGTTATTCAAAGCGTGACTTCACTGGATTAATTTTGTTTCTGCACTGCGGCTTTCTGGGTTCCGAGATCCCAGCCATGAGCTGTTTACTGGCATTCTTTTCAATTAGACCATTTCTCCTTGAGTGACAAATGTTCTTCTATTAAACTGATTAAGTCTCAGGGTTGTTTTTCCCCACTGACACAAGTCAGGACATTGTAGGCAAGACTGACAGCTCTAGTAAAAAATGCTGTATCGTTGTAGCTTGCAAAAGACATTTTATTTTTTCCTCTCTGAAAAGGGGGTTGGAGGGGGAGGAAGCCAAAATGAGAATGAAGAAAATAGTCTCTGTTGCTAAAAACCTTTCTCTGGGACTTCATAATGTAACTGAGAGATCAAGGGAACACAGTAAATGTTGTGACCAGAATGTTTTACTGCATTTTGTGCTGACACAGCCATCATCCTTGCTCAGCCTCCATTCCCTTATCTAGCCTGCAGCATGTCAGGAAAATTTAAGCTGGTCCAAAATAGCAAGGTGCAAGTTCTCAGCTCAGTTACACATTTCCTCTGGGCAGCTCCGTTGTGTGTATTCTCTGGGCAAAATTTAAAAAAAATCTTTTTTTTTGTACATGAGCACCAATATCTTAGAAATATTTTGACATTTTAATAGTTTAGATGCACAGGGTAATTTTTGAATTTTCTTTCCTCCAGTTTCAATTGTTGCTTTCATCACCTTCAGGCTATTGTGGACTCTGAAAGCACAGGTGAGTGGGGATGAATCAGTAAATGATGATTCAGCTCCTGTGCTAAGACTGAGCTTTAGAACTTGAGCTTCATTCTTTATCTATTTCTGAAGGTATAAACACAAGGCCAAGATCCTTAAAATCTGTTAAAACTAAAATGACTAGCTCCTTACTGTCTCACTGGTATTAGGCATCTTAGTGTAACTCTCTAGGCTTTGGGAATAAGAGCATTTCTCTCACTTGTGGACGATGAAGACTGTGAGGTGCTGAAGGTCCATTGAAGTAACTGTCAAATTACGGTCAAGTAAATAATAAACCCTGATTTATCTCCCTGCCAAAAATAACCCCACCAGAGTCAATCCTTGTAATTCCTCATTTAGAAGTGCTGCTACTGTTGTCTCCACCTGCTCAGGTCAGTGGTGCACTAACTTCCTTCAGGTGAAAGGTTGCATGCTGTCCAGACAATAAGTGTAGGGCTTCGTCCTCATACCACCCTACACAATTGGTGTCCAGATTAAGAGGCTTTCTACCATAGGAGAAAAGCTAAATGAGGGTTTGAATGGGAGCCTGCTGGAATTCATAGCCCTTATGTGCTGAGAATACTATTTATTCCTTGCAATCTGTTTTAGGATGTCACATGTGAAGAACTGGAATCGAGAAGGATGCTGAGTGACACTGACATTACAAATGTAATTACTTTGGGATTTGCTGCTGTTTCTCTTCTAAATCATAGAGCTGTCATTGCTCAGCCAGGTATAGTAAATACTGCTGCGGCTTGTATGGATGTCTTCTCTGATTCATAAATTGCAAGGAACAAATCTAGATGGGTGAATAGATTTAAATATGAATTAATTAATGCTGACTTAAAAAATGAGAATTTGTCTGAATAATCAGAGTATTAATATATATATGTTAGTGATGGTTGTGCTGCTGAGCAGGCATTTCTCTCACATCAGGAATATTTTCCAATGACTGCATCTTGTATAAGTCACAGTTTTGGCCCTTGCAGATAAAGACATTCTCCTTATTCTGGGATGTAGTAATTGTCTGCAAGGATGATCCTTGCCTCAGAAACGAGGAGCAGGGTGGGAGGGACCTTGTCACATCCCATAGGTGCAGGAAGTGGGGCTGTCAGCAGCCTTGAGTAGCTCCCATCTAGCAGAAAGCAGAGTGCACTTCTCTGCAGCATCTATACTGCAGAAGAAGCCTGTAGAAGAGAAAGCTCATGAGGCTCTGAATAGCAGCCTTCCAAAACCTGCAAAGTGGTCATCAGGAAGACATGGTGGCCTTAGGCAACAAACTAGTGTCTAAGAGGATATTGTGGGATAAAAAGCTGTCTGGGGACACTGATGCTCACCGTCTGAGCCTTTTGCCCACCTCTGCTGCAGATGGACGCTTTACTCCTGTACCTTTCCAGGACTGTGACATATAGCAAGCTGTAACTTCAGTTATACTCTTCAAGGCTTTAGGACACTTTGACAGTCTTACATAGCAGTAAAGGTGATGTTAGAATCCTGTTTCCTTTGTGATTCCCAGAAAGGTGAAATTCTTATCTGTTCTGTCCTACTCTTCAGAGCTTTGTGGGGATTTGGCTTTGTGAGTATTTGGAGATGTATAAGGAAAGTTATTTTACAAAGAAGGAATTTACAAGGTAAAGTCTTAATATATCTTTGCACTTTGAAACCTGTGTATGCACTTTGAAACCTAAATTTAAGACCTGTTTTTTAAAATTGCTTTACTGTGGGGACCTGTCATTTTAACTCTTTTGAGGCAATTAAGAAGTTATGGGCTTTTGTAGGTAAAAGCTCAACAGTGTAGCTTGGCATGAAAATGGTCAGTAGCTATTAGTTAGAGACAGAGTATATCTACACTTTGCTGCTGTAAAGGATTAGGATAAGTTGTTTATATTCAGGCAAATTCTCATGGCACTTAGTGGATCTACAGATGATGGTACATCTACAGGTAATGATACAACCACATCACATAGGACTCAGCTAATCACTTAAGTACACAGTCATCAGGTCACTTTTCTCCTCAAGACTTTATTATTTCATATAGAATGTGCATATAGAGGAATTAAAATAGACTGAGAAGTGATAATAGTGGCTTTTTAAGGGAGACAGCCCTTGGATCCAAGTGTTATAAAAAATCGTCCACTGAAATTGGAGAAAAAATTGAATAGAAACTTTCTCAAGAAAGGGGAGAAAAAGGGACATATTTTTCCACAGAATAAAAGTGTAAAACCAGCAAGTGAAAAGGGCAAGACTGAATGTCAGTAGAAATTCATTCACTGCACAAGCAGCAAAACCGTTTATTGCGTAAGAGTTCAAGTTATTCTTTTTAGCTTCAGCTAAACAAAACCTCTCAATGACTAAGATAGCTTGCTAACACAGTCAACATAAAACACCTAAGAGAAAACAACTTGAGAGAGAAGCTGGAGTGAATGACAGGCTGTTAAAGAATGACTGAATCGTTATGTTGTTTTATAGCTATGAGGTTTTAAAAAATACATGGAGGAAAGACGGCAAAAACAATGAAAATCATCTGATAATATTGCTATAAGACCATGTAGGCAGGAACTGCCAAGATTTAATGCATGCAGATCTGGCTGACGGTCATTAGAAGCTGCTGCTGACACTGAGAACTGTTGTTAGACCCAACTTACTTGTGAAAAGTTGACTTAGCTCTTTGCTAAAAAATCACATGGATCTCTAAGGCCGGAACTGCTGTATGGTGGTTACAAGCTTGGACAACCTGCTGCTAAGGAGCCTCAGATCTATTGATCTGGGGAGACACTAGAGTCTAACAAGCCTGCAATTGAAATTCTGTACAGGACTTGAAAACAGCATAGCTGACGACAAATCCTCAAACTTACCAGTGATGGAGGAAGAATGCAAAACAACCCTACACGGCTCAAGTCCACCATGAGTAAACCCGAAGCTCTTTAAGGACATCCAGATGCTACTGTGTAAGTGCTGAAGAAATTCTAGGCAACACTGAAGGAAATTATATAAAAACAATTGCTTTTCAAATGCACTGATTTCCAGGAGAAAAGTTCCCATTCTAGAAACATGGTCTGGCATTCTTTACATCAAAATGCAAATCTTTAGATTTGGCTACATGAGAATACATTTTGTTTGAGTAAGGCTTTTCTTAAGGATGTTTCTGACTAACTACCTACATTTATTGAGAATTTTAGTGCTGGGAGCATCTGTAATCTGCATAGTCCTCTCCTTTTCTGGTACTGCTTTTTGTACAGTGGGTTTGAGCAACTCAGTGTTCATATGAAAATATTCTGGTTTTCAGCAATACAAAGGTGAGGAGTGTGTTCCTTGAAAATAATTAGAAAGAGCTAGAGACCTGGAGGGAGTATCTTTCAGGGAAAAACTGATAGGACTACATCTGCACAATTTAAGCACTATTTAAGGGGAAAAAATCGTCTGTAAGGATTACGAGGTTGTAAACATGAATGGTGAATAAGAATTCTCTAAGAAAGTCCAAAGGATGTCAATTACTGTTTTAAAATTAAATGGGAAAATTAATCAAAGTAACTATATAATCATGTTCTCTGATAGATGTTGGAGTGGAAATTCTTTTTAATTAAAAGTGCTGGAGGGGGAAAGGATTAATTTGATAAATGTTCTAGTTTGTGAGAAGAAGTTAGAAACTGTTGAATTGAAAACTACCTATTTTGTGGCTTGTAATGATTTAAACCCAGAAATATATCTGTTTCTAGACTTCTAAAAAGTTTAAAAGAAAATCATATGTGTTATTTAAAATTATTGAGATTTTTTGCCTTTTTTATTTTTTAGTCTTAATTTGGAGTGATAAAAACTATTTTCACATCTCAAAAATCACATTTACTTTTCATGATTTCATAATACTTATGCACCTATGTTCCTAGTGAATTGTATCCCATTTCCCTGGTACCTTTTTTGTATTCTTATCTATTCTATTATGTGATTTTATGTGCTTCACTCTGATCTCTTTCAGCCCCCTTTGTTTTTCCCCGATCAGTGTTCTATGTCATATGCAATTTGCTTTCAGTTTTCATTCATTAAAATAGCATTTCTCATCTTCTGCTTCACCACACTGTTGAGGACTTGCCACTTCTTTTCCTCACCATTTCTATTCTTACTCATGGAAAGTGAAATTAATCAAAGCAAATCCTACTACAGGTACCTATAGACCCTCCATACAGAATATGACTACTTCAGACATATTACTCGGAAAATTGAAGTTTTGTAGCAACATGGAGCTATCTTGGCATTTTTATAATTCTTAAGAGAGAATTGAACATTTATGTCCTTGGAAAAATCTATTTCGAGGTAGATTAACAGAAACTAAAGTGGAGAGGTCTATGGCACTTTTCTTTCGTTGAAGATCTGTGTTTTGTGTTTCTGGAGTCATTTGTCATTAAACAAACATGATAGTAGGGTCAAGTTCATCAAACCGCACCTGCTTGAATGAAAAATTGAAGTAAGCTGTTCTGAGGACAATGTTTTAAGTGCTTCTCTCCATCAGAAATATCCTATAGAAAGGCAGTGCTCTGAGGAACACTGCGGCAGAGAGGTCTACCATCCCTTTCATCTGGGTCAAAGTGTATCTTCTCTCTGAACAAGATGCCATTGATCTGCTCTCCTGTCTGCTGCTTTGTCTATTTTTGATGATGTTCACTGTCCCAAAACCTCAGTGACAATTTAATCTGTACTTGGCCTCAGCAGGTTCTCTGGTGGCACTACAGAGCCCTCCAAAAGTTACAGTGCACAATGGTGAGTTTTGAGAGACCAAGTGGAGGAAAGTGGGCAGTTGGTTTTAAATATCTCTGATTACATACTCCAAAAATCTTCTGTATGGCAGGATTTTTGGGGTGATCTTCTCCCAGTATGAAAACTGAAGATAAGCACAAAGTTAAGACACCACCACAAAGAAAATGTAAAGCTACTGTGCAAACACCTAGTGCCTTTCTAGCCTCATGCCTCAGGTCTTTCTCTGTGGTTATCTCAAGAAATCTAAACTGAATGCACCAAAAAAATAGATAGAAAATCCTTTATTATAATCTTTCCAAGTTCTTTCTGTTTGGGAAAATTAAACCAAGCCATAGTTAAACCCACAAACCTGAGAAAATTTAGATAATTTATTTAAATGTTTTCTCTCACATTCATAGAAAATTTGCAAACTTTCTGTTAGTTTTTTCTAAATAAGGAGAAATAAAAATTAACACATTAAAGCTGGAAAGCTTTTCTAGCCATTTTGATAGATTCAGATGAAATTCATTGCAGGGTTACATACTGTTCTCTAACAGAATTCATTATAGAAAAATAGTACAAGGTTTTAGATTATTTTACAAGGAAAGCCCAGTGCTAATTGGCCGAAAAGACTGATTCCAATCAACATATTAATGCACATGAACTCGGAAAAAGCATTAAGTGAAGCAAAGCAGCAGACTTTGAAACTGCAGCAGTATAAAAGAATATAATAGAACAGGGTATTAAATAGTCAGACATAATATCTAGCAGTAACTTAGTTTTGTGTAATTGCCAAAATAGCACTTTAGTCTCAAATATGAATGGTGTTATAAAAGGATTAGTCTGATACTGTGTTCTGGTTCATAAATATCATTATTTACTCTTCCATAGCTTACATATTTTCTTAGGTGAGATAACAGTTGATTTTCACCTCTCACATACAAATCCTTCTATTCGCTGACCACAGAAATTAATGTCTTGCCTTAGACATTGACTAAGTTTTATATACCTGAATAGGTCAATAGTGAAGGTTTTTTATATTTTTTCTATCTTAGCATTCTAAAGGTGAAATAACAGCTTTTCTGAACCTCCATCTCTATTTACTGCCAGTCAGATTTTGCCATAAGAAGCAGCTGGCCTTTAGAAGCTTTATTCTATGTGGGTTTTTATGTATTTCATGGAAGTAACCTGTGGCATGACTTGCCACTCATACTCACTGTGAGCAAGTATGGAAGCATAAAAGCCCAAGGTGTGTTACAGCTTTTGTCTTGAAATAAGCCTTGCTTTGGAGTTACGTGATGCCTTACGTGAGTGGTACTACTATCTACCATTGTTCTTCACAGTGTTGCTACAGATCTTGAAGGAACTCTACAGACTCAATTCCAGATCTTCCAAACAGCATAGCACGTACTTGCACCCATCAATAATGGTCGAATTTTTATATTATCCATGAAGACTACAGAGAGCAATGGGAATTAATGATGCCAGATGCATTGACTCTGTGGCCTCTTTAATTTAATATACTTATGTAGGAAATTAGTATTTCTATAGTACTGGTTCATAGTTATTTGCCAGGTAACTGCTTTCAGAGAATCCACAGAAAACATATATTTTCTTAAAAGGTATTGAATCGTAGGCCATTAATTTTGCTTTATAAGGAACTAGCTTAGACTTCCACAGTGATATCACTGGTTACTACCACAGATTGCACTAAGTAAGGCCTTTCCTCATACATGAGCTGGTGAGAGTCAGCCTTTCAAGTGCAGGATATGTGTTCCATGAATACAAAAGAATTGTTAAACGTTTATTGCTGTAGTCTGCCTCTTATCAAACAGCAATACTAAAGCCAGGAGGGAAATTCACAGGATTTCCCTTTTTCTCTTTTTTGTTTTTCTTTTCCTCTCTTCTTGCTCTTTCCCTCCTGCTACTGTCCAAGTTGTACACTCCTTAATGGTGAACTGGTGAGAAACAGAAAACTTGATGGAAGAAATGCAAAATGTACAGGTAAAGCTACGGCTTCTCAGAGCAAGGAGTGAAATTCCCATATGCTGCAGAAGGTCAAACTTTCCTTAAGATTTAGAAAAATCCTTTTGTTTGAAATACCAAGCTATATAGGAAAAAGAGCAGCTGTGGAAGTTAACAGTCCTAAAGACATAAAAGGTTGTGTCAAGTGTGTGTGTAATGGAGGAGGTACTGAAGTCAAAAGTTTTCAAGTAGTTTTCAATTTTCAGTGTGCAGAGCTGTGCTCAGTGGACAAGGCTGTTGATAAACAGCTTTCCTTGTTTACTTTTCACAGGCTAATGAGAAGCCGTCCTTCCACACCCAGGGGCTGCAGACTAAGAACTAGTTCTCTGGAACTTACAGAGAAAAGGCAATCTAAACCAGGAGTCTTACTCATTAAGTTTTGCTGGACTGATGCCAACCAGAGCAATCCCATATTCTGTTGTCCAGGATATGCTTTAAGGAAGGGAAAATATACCCCAAAATATCTCCACTGGTGTCTTTTATTAAGTAATGCAAAATACAGTATTAATTATGACACTGCATGCATTTTAGACAATATAAATGCAAGCCTACAGAAAATGTGACAAAGAAACCCTCAATTACTTTTGAGGTAGTATACAAGGAAAAATAGGAAAGCAGAAACACAGTGGATTGAAAGAACAAAATATTTGTATCACTTTGTGCATACATTAGTCACTCATAAATACATTTGTATGAAATAAGATACAATTCCATTCTTGTTAAAAAATATACTTCTTCAAATTCACCATCTTTGTTTGCTTTGTTTTCAATTGACATTTTGTGGTATTTTATCAAGTGGATTTATTTTTTATCTCTGCTGTCATGATTTTACCCTTTTCCTCCTAGAGTTTAGGCACGGATGGCCTCATGCACAAAAATAAATAAGAAACCTGCTTGAAGGGAAAAGAATTCTGCTCAAATAGCTTAGGATAGTCTAATAAATACCATTTTGTTTATAAAAATATTTCAGGTTTATAAAAGAGGGAAGGGGGCAGTCTCCCATGTGGAAAGGATGTTAAGTGAAAAGTGCTGTATAACATTTTTTAAGAGATTTTGTTTTAAACATATAGTACCATTATGAATATATATTTTATAATAATCCTGTTTCTTAGAACCTTATCGTTCGTTAGAAGTATCAAATGCTCTTCGCTTCCTTTTGCTTGTCTTATTGCCGCTTTGGAAGACACTTAGTTCAGAAGGGTTCCGTATAATTGTGCTTTTGTAAGGCTGTCCTTCCGAGTCAAACCAGTACTCCCAGTCCGCTGAAACTGCTGCTGCTTGCTGTGAATACCCGAATGGCTCCCTTGCTCCATGGAAGACTGGTGGATTTCTGCAGCCTCCACTGAACTCTGATTGAGGGATTCTGCTGAGCTGTTGGGGCTCACGTCCACATATTCTCTTTTCAGTACTGGGCTATTTTCAATGTTTTTGCTACTGCATAACTGGACTGTGATCCTTTCATTTTTTTGGTCTCTTGATTCTTTTGTTTTGTAAGTGGGCAATTTGTCCTGTTTACAGCTAGTGCTGATGTCAATGTTTAGGCCACTCTCTGCTCTCAGGAAGCAAGAATCAACAAGTCTGCTTTGGCAGATATCATCTCCCTCTGAGCAGCTATCTGCTTTATAACTAGCATAGATGGGGCTTGTTCGACTGTCTCCTTTCTTAATAGGGCTGCTGTAGTACTGCTCCGAAAAACTACAGGGTGACAGCCTGTCTGTGTTCCTGTAAGAGTATGCACCAATGTCTTCCACACTCAACTGCCTCCATCGCCCAGGCAAATCTTCTTCTGAAAGGTGGGTGTTCCTGCACTCATTCCTCATTTTCTGATTCGCTAAAGCCTGCTGTGGTGTTATGGCTGAGAAATGAAAAGGTTCGTTTGCATATGGAGGCAGAGTCCTAGAAAAAGTGGGTGAGTTCTCGTCAGTGGCAAGCTCCATGTGCTGCGTAGGTTTGGACTTGGCAAACCTAGGACTTCCCTGATGCTCGTAACCTGCAGGTGACTTTCTTTCAAATAGTTCATCTCGGTTGCTCATGTAGATTGCTTGCTGGGAGGCTGTCAGTGTGTTGGCTTGGGCATTCTCCTTCTCCTCGGATGTGACGCTGAAGCTGGAATAGGAGCTGGAAGTTGGCAGAGAGGTAATGTACTCTGGGAAGGCTTCATGAGAGAAGCTGGAATGGAAACCATCTTCCTCAACGGTGCTGTCTGTGGAGTTCTGGGACCGCAGGAACCCCATGTCTTTCACTTGTGTGTCCACACTCTGCCTCCTCTCCCTCCTCCGCTCCTCAGGGCAGTAAAGGGCAGTGTCACTGCAGTAAATGTCTGACTTGTACTGGGGTCTTTGTCCGAGTTTTCCATCAGAGTCCTGAAAATTGAGATCTCTTGTAGATGGGCTTGATAAGTGCGAAGACAAGCAGTTTGGATCTGGCTTTTCCAGTACTTTGGCAATGACACAAGTGGGTATGGAATCAGCGTAAGATGTGTGACACAAGGGGACAGAAAGGCTACAGCCATGTTTTTCCAGATGGATGCTGACTCTTTCCTGAAAGTCAGACGGCAACTGTAACATAAAAAGATGGCAAAGGGGAAAGGAGAATAGGGTACGTGTTAGTACTGGTGTGTGCTTGGGATAATACAACATGGACAGATGAGTGCTCCTTGTAAGATTACACAGCTCACAATATGTGGCTCTTTGACTAATGCAATGGCCACAATCAATGTGCATTTCTGAAAACAAACATGATCAAATGACTTTCATTTATTTATTTAACGTTTGCAAATGTTCATCTGCTTCCCCTCATTGAAAGCATTTTGAAACAGAAAGGTTTCCTTCCAAATTAATTCAGGTTGAATAGAAATGATAGAAAGAATGTAGAAAACAGTCTTGAAAAGGCAGGTAGAGAACTGCGGCCTAAAGCAACACTTTCTAGAGTGTGCATGGGTGTTATTTGCATTTGGAATGTGGGGGTACAGAGGTCTCTGCAGGAAAGAGGAAAGACAAGGAAGAGATCAGGTCTATTCTATTTTTCTTTTGCCTTTCTTTGAGCTCATCTTGCCTCCAACCCAATGCCAAATTTGCTGCTGCCCTCCAGCGTCACGTTTGATAAACAATGCTGTTTGAAGAGGTAGGAAAGTTGGTTTCTCTGACACTTAAAACAGTGGTACTCGCTGCTATGACAGCAGCTGGGAAGAAGAAAATCAAACCAGTTTCCTTGCCCCAGCAGTTGGATATGGGCTTGTCAGATCAACGAATCACATAAGCCTCAACATGTACCCTTCTTCCAGCAGATGCTAGCTGACTGCTTATCTGGTTTCTTTACTACACTGACAAAAATAAGAGCTAAGGCCTGAATTTATATTATGGGTCCTGTGACAGAGTAGTCAGAATTATTCAATATCTGCAATGCATCAGAAATTATATAGTTTTTGCAGAAAATCAGGATCAGTTCTGTGGACACCAGTTCCATCTGCCATTCTGTCAGAAGAGACTGAGAGACCACATTCCTTGCTGTGGCTTGAAAGTCTGGTAGGTAATGTCTATGCAGGTATCACCACTCATATTTTTATCTGTCTTGCTCATTTCAGATCCCTATGAATGATCAGACAGGGATATAAGAGACAGCTGCATGTTTGTCACTCAGTATTTCCTGCTGGAAATCAGAACTCATGTTTAGACTAAGTTTTGAGTTTGTGACTGTGATAGCTCCCTTGAAATCCATGTTGATTTGCACCACTTAGGAGTTTTGTCCTTGAATGCCTGGCTAAATTTTTATTGACTCAGCACTTTAAGTAGAAATCAAGTTCCTCTACCAAGTAATCAGTGATTATCCTTCTAGCCCTAAGGATCTCATTCCCTCCTTTACTTTGTTTCTCTAGGGGAGTCAACCCTACAAATGCTGAAGTCATTCCCCTCCTCTATACTTTGGGCAAGAGAAATTTAAGGTGCCTGTTCCTTGTAACCATCTTACATGGTATAGATATACAAGATTCAGAGCTCCTCTTTTAGCTTCACTAGAAAGTTTTTGAAGTTGGTTTAATCCCCAAGAGTCAATGTATTCAAAATATGGCATGTTGTGAAATGGCATTCTTGTTAATATGGAGTAGGATGAGTGTTTTTTCAACCAACAGGCCTTATAGGATTTTCAATTAATCATTATGTTTTTAAATGGCTCATATGTCTTCCATTGGAAATAAAGAGTATGATATTGCCAATCTGCTGGCAGACAGCGATATTAGTTATGGCAAGGACAGATGCAACAAAGATTGAATAAACAGATTGTAAAATAGGGCTACTCTAAATTGCCACAGAAATGAGGCAAAGAAATACAGATCATTTAAGATAAAACTGCTATATGGGGCAGCTATTATTTTAGTATCCTGTAATACCACTGTTTGATCTGTTTTATATACGTTATTTAGACTATGACATTCATTAAGAAAAAGAACATTTTTTTCTGGGCATTGCACTGGAAACTGGAATTACTAAAATGATATTGCTGTCACATTACTATACTGTACTATAGTTTTGGCTTCTGGATAATATACAATACTTAGGCAATATTCACATTTGTAAGGAAATTATTGTCTGTGATGGTATATTCACACTTTCTAAATTAATAAATACATGGATTTATGAGTGAAGACTTTGCCTATTTAGTCAAGTGTATGACAGTCTGGGAAATTATTGAGAGGTCCCACATTTGTGATAGTTTTCTGCAAGTGAATCACTAAGTAATTTTAAGGTCCTGATTCTTGCTAACAGGTAGGGTGCTTTCAATGTGAGTAATGATAATTTCTGGGTATGAATTGCTGGGAGAAGTCAGTAACTGGGAAGAAAATAACAGAACCAAGATAATGGTTAATTTGTAAGTTCTGTCTCCATTCCAGAAAATCATTGCCCATTTGATGGAAGAATCTTGCCATATCTTTATTTACACAGGTTGTTTAGTGCTCTGGAGCCATCTACTGCCTTAGAAATGGTTTATACATTCCACATTCAATTTTACATCATTTCATTGCAGAACTGCACAAGAGAAACCATTTGAAGAGACATTAACCTGATGGGACTGATGAAAGAAAGGCTTTCCTCGTGACCCTCACCAAAGCAATGTACCTGAGGGAGGTGCTATTGCTTTGTGTAGGGCCTGCACCCCTAAAGATAGTCTCGGTCACTAAAGCAATATTTACCTCCCCTTTAAAGAGTCTGTTTCTCAAGCCCAGTTTCCTTGGAAGCAACTAATTAAAGTTTACACCTTGGAAATCAATCATTCAGTGCTCTGGTTGCTTTATAAAAAGGTATTTGTTCTGTCAGTCCATTTTAAAATTCAGGTTTAGAAATTAGCTGGACTGAAAAATAGCTTCAGGAGGAAAATTGCTAGTGTCAGAATCTCTGATGTTTGTAGCATGTCGTTTCCCTGCTCTCACATTCCAGCTTGTCCCCAGCATTTTGCATTCCAGATTTCTCAGCACTTTGGTTTTGCTAAAGCCTTTATTTTTAGCTTTCTTTTTGCAGGCCCTTTCTACTGGATAGCAGAGGTTTTGGGGAAGAGAGTACCTCCAAGTTCCATCGCTGGCTGTGATTTCATCAGCACCTCCCTCAGCTGCACAGAATACTAGGAGGTGCACAAGCCCTCCTGTTGCTTAAAGAGGGTGGGGGTTGTGGAAAGCAAAGCCTTAAGGGCAAACACGTTCTGGAATTGACACATATAAAATAACCTGTTTTCCATAAGAAATTTATTTCTTTGAATATTCACCAATGTCGGTCACATTACCTCTGAAAGCTTATGTGCCCTGTCGTAATTCTTGCTGCACTGGAGCAACTGAGCAGCTAAATTGCAGTCCTTCCTATAGAGCTCCTAGAAAAACAAAAAATAGCCTGTTTTTTTAAGTTTGCAAATAGCTCGTGGCTTTCAGCTTCTCTTTTATGCCTGCACAATCTTTTAAAAATTGACTTGGGGGAAATTTGGAGCATTGCTTAACTTTCACATGCATTAAGATTCCTTGTTTCTTGCATGGTCCTGAGACGTTTGCTCCTTTGCTCCTGAGAGCTGACAAAATTACTAAAAAGAAAATTTTGAGAGCTATTACTACAGAACAGTAATTTGCATTTCAAAAGATGGATACTTACCATTAGAAGCTGGACTTTGACTGTTAGCATGCATGGCAATATGAAGGCTAAAATAAACATGACCTTTTGAGTAAAAAGAAAATTTAAGAACAGACAATTTTTACTGAGTATTATCCAGATCAGTGTGAAGATGCTACTTTTAAAAATGCTTAAATAATCTTATGAGACTGTGGGAGAAATCCATAGCAGAAATATACATGATACTGTTTTTTAAAAAGAAGGCCTTTGTCTCTTTATGAAACTTCCTTGCTAGTTCCTGAGTCCTTCCATGTCTTGCAGAACAGAGCTATACAATTATATTAAATCTCACTGCAAATATTTGATGCCGCAGAACAGGATATTTTTGCTGGCTAAGAAATTACCATGAGAATTCCACACAGGGAGAAAGGAAATTTAAGCAAGCTGCTTATATTGTTTTTGTACTGAATGGCTCCCACAGCCTATTTAATGGGAAAGTTCAGTACATAGATTTGTTCTTCATCTAAATTTAATGGCTGTGTAACTGTATCTTTCAACAGTATCTTTGGGTTCCTGGAGGTAAGAATTGTATGTTGCTTTCCCTGATCTAGGTGCCATTACAAAAATGTTGGCTTCAGAAGTTGACTTTATAGGTGAGCATAGATAGAGAAAGCATAAAGGTAGTATGGACAGTAGGCTGTGTTAACCTGTGAAAATCAGAAAATGTTTATAGGGAAAAGGTGTTGGATATTGAAACAATTTAAATATTTATTTCTTCTATGGAATTAATGTTATAATTTTATCATATGCAGATGTTTTCTATGAAAAGGTAGAAATTCTCTCTGCTTTGAAATGCCATTTTAAAGGTAATCTGTAATATCAGGTGCAACAAGACGTTCCTGGGAGTCTGTGAGGCATGGGGTTTGTAAATGGAGTTTTCTTATGACCATTAGTTCATTGTATCTTCATATTCAATGGTTTTTAGATATTCTTAGTTTGTATTAGGGTTTTTTTTTTTTTGTGTCTGTGTAAACCTATATACACAACACTTCTGCTTTGAATGTGGGGGGGAGATGCAGTCATTTAGGTAAGTCTTGGA
>JBCJKH010080134.1:7362-18087 GCA_039877255.1 Loriculus beryllinus
CCAATCTAAACCTCCCCTGTTTAAGTTTGAACCCATTACCCCTTGTCCTGTCACTACAGTCCCTAATGAAGAGTCCCGCCCCAGCATCCCCATAGGCCTCTTTCATGGCAATGAAGACTTGAATAAGGGATGAAGAATGCATAACGGACGTCTTTGCTGTAATGCATTTTTGCCTTGGAAGGAGGACAAATGATGTAGAAGTTCACCAGAGACAGGCTGATTTCCACAGCACTTACAGGGCTACCCCAAAGGCACTTATCAGTGGTTATGGCCTCATTTCCATCCTGATGGAAACTTCAATGCAATGTACAAACTTTCCATATAACTTTCTTTTGTGGAGCCAAGATATCCCTGCATCCTTTTCCAGGTGCTACTGAATTTGGAAACCTGTTGTCTCATACTGAATGATAAAGGCTGCTCAAGCCAAAATGTGGTGTCCTGTCTGTCATCTCTCAGACTGTTGTCCAAGGAGCCTAGATACAACATTGGAAACACACACATATGCTTATTGCTTGAAGCACATTATGTTTGTCTCAAACTCGTGATAAAATTTTCCTTATTTTGAAATCAGCCATGTTGTCTTGTGGCCTGAAAAGACACATAGGCTGCATCAGTGGACGCAATCTAAACATGGCTGATGGAGACCAGGTGCTGATGTTATTCGATGTCTGGGCATGACAGGGGATTTGCATGGGTTAGCAGCCCTTCCTAGTTGACCTGGAGGGTTTTGCTGTGGGAACGAGAGTCACTCTCTGAACTCCAGTTTGTTTTATTTACTCAGATGTAGCCATAGCCCATGTCTATACTCGTACAGTTAAGAGGTGCAGGGCAAGGATTCAAGCACTTTCCTGCTGTGGTCCATACTGTTTAATTATTAGCAACTTCCCTAGCACATTTTTGCCCCATGTCATCACACTTCCACATGATGCCCAGACACAATGCAGTCAAAAGCCCTAGCCAGGGACTGTTCTCAGTAGGCAGGATGGAAAAAGAAGGATGTAACCATACAGTTACAAGCCATGCCTTGCCATTTGCCATCAGGGCAAAGAACGGGCCCTGGCCCGTTTTATGTAGTAGGATAGATGTAGCCATAGAGACTAGAATGTTTGTACTGCCTTTAATTAAATGGAAATTGTGTTTCATGTCAGTTCCTACAACAGTCTAAATCTGTGGAATCAGGGTGATGTCTGACCACTGCAGACAGAGACTGGTATGTAGACTGAAAATATACATTGATGCATCTGTGTCAGGAAGGCAGGTAATTACACTGAATGCAGTACAAGTGGGCTGACAGACAACAGTGTATTAATAAAGCAAATAATCTAGTTTCTGGGTGTAATACAAACATGAGCCTGTGATAATTTCAGAAAACAAATTGGGACAGTCCTGGGGGACTTCCTGACAATTATTGTACTGGAATAATTCTTAAACAGTTTAATATAATTATTTTAATTTTTATCTAGTTGAGGTAACAGCTGGAAGATTTTAGAGCTGTTGGTACATTTAGATTATCTACCAATTTGCAGCAATGCATACAGTTACATCTACAGATAAAAGAAAAGTTATATAGTTCAGCAAGTACAGCCAGTAAAGGAAACGTGAGTAAGTAAATATTGTGAAATCTGAACAAATGTCAGCTGGCCAAAGGAATGAAAGTATGGCTGTAAATGACGGCATACTGAGGAAGAATTATTTCAGCCCAAACCTCAGTCAATGTTTGCCGAAATGACTAGAGTAGGACTCATCCCTTGATATTCATTGCTAAGCAGTATGCTTTCTGTACTTTGTTAGGGTTGTATGACACAGAGAACATTCTGCCAAGCTCTAAGTCTTCAGCATAGACTTTACAGGATAAATATAGTACTCAGAATTTGTTGCTGGACTGGGGTCTCATTTTCTGCAAAGCAAAACTTCTCAGTAGCAATTTTTAACAAACTTGTATTTCCCCCTTGTTTAAGTGCCCAGGGGAGCCATTGAGGTCTATCAATAGCTACCACCTTAGGAAGGGATGAACCTGAGATATTGAGAACATCTTATAAGTCACTGCAGAGCACTGGCTCTCACTGGATTTACCTGACTTCAGGGATTAAACCATTCAAACCTTTACCATCATTTATCTGCTCTATAAAAAATTCATAATATCCCCCTTCCAGGAGTGGGTTAAATTTAGTTAATTAATATTGGAAAGCACTCCAGGAATGGAAATTGCTGTACTGTGTAAAGGATCACCATTAGCTGGTATTAGGTCCTCTCTTGCTTTCCATACATTAGCCCAACTAACGAGCAGCTCAAAAACTTTTCCGTTATAGGCAGGGGTTTGCCAATTTAAACCAGCCAATCTAAAGTACATTTAGCAAGTACAGTTGGTATATTTTTCATGGACTGTAGCAAGCTGATGTCCAAAAAGGGCAGAAAGTTAATTTTTGTCTCTGCTTCTTTAAATTAATAGGATGTAATTTGCTGTGAGGGACAGTTTCCTAAGGAAATCATTGTGTTGACAAGGCTGGTTAAATAAAGCGTCCCACAGGAGAGAGGTAATAAATAAAACCCCTGCCTTCACAAGGCTTTGTCATTGTCTAGAAAGCAGAGAGAGAGAGAGAGAGACTAAAATAATTAAAGGTACTTATTCTAGTGTAGTAGCTCTGTAAATGAAGTATGCTTGGATTTTCCCTTCACAGGAGCTAAATCTGTGACCTTCTGTACCAGAGGAAAAAGTCCTTTGTGTTCTGAGCTCTAATAGCCTTACCATGGTTTCATTTCTGCCAGAGTCCATGAAACACTTGTTATATTTATTTTTATTACTGCCATTCTTTCTCTTTTGCAATGAAGCGTTACTTCAATCTCTAAGGAAAGAGTAGATTGGTTTTGTTTCGGGTTGTTGTTTTGTTTTTTTCACCTTGATGGACTGTATGCCTTTCTGTCTTTAGTTTATCTCCTGTGTTTCAGAATGTTTCTTTTACCTTGTGGAATACTGTTAGGAGTCTCTGTACAAAAGCAAAAGCTGTGGTTGCTATAGCAATAACCAATCTGATGAAGCTGTGACCTAAATCATGACTGAGAAAAATAGTACCTTTTCTCTATCACTGCAGCTACTGCTTCCTTGGATTATACTACCGTTATGCAGGATTTATTACCTAAAATGAACTCTTGGGCTCCAAGATAAAAGAAAAAGTAAAGTGATACTTCTATAACTACAGAAGTTGGGCAGGGATATGAACAACTTAAAGCAGCTGAAATTTATAGATGGAAAGGAGTTCTGCTCTTGGTAGCAAATGTGTAGATAGACCTTGGTGCAGCACAATCTGTTTCCTGTAAATCCAGGGAGCTTTGCTTAAATCAACATGATGTACAATTCATATTTATTGAGCATTGCAGAACCAGCAACTTGCCCAACTTTCTGAAATCTTTGCTTCTGACATGATGTATAGTCATTGAGTAGGAAAGGGGAGAAACATTCTCTGGGAGCAGTTGCTTCTTTGATTGCTGGAAATTGGTTCAGCCATCTAAAGATCAGTACCTAATTGGTGGCTCTTATTTGGCTGTGACTATTAACAAACCTCTTGCCAGTAGAAGCTACATATGAGGTCATTTCTGCACATGCTTTACTAGCACAATCAACAAGAGCATGCAGCATGGAAACTAATATTATGAAGGACAGGATGCAGCGGGATTTACCCTATTGCACTTCTAAAAATTAGGCTTTGAATTTGTGCTTATCATCTAAGCTCCCTCTATAGTCTCTCTATGGAGGGAAGAGGTATTTTTCCTCTCCTAAACTAGATATCTGGGATAAGTGGGGTGAAAATTTAAACATCTCTGTCTTTCTGCGGACTACAGAGGGAACTTTGTCAGCTTGCGTACAGCAAACACCTGACTTTAAGATGACTGCAGTTACATGAGCTGAACTCCAGTCATACTAGAGGGCTCATGTACAAAATCTAGTATGGATAACCATAGCTGTTGTAGCACCATGATGGGAGTGAAATGGTCAGCAGAATCTTGCCCTGAACTCTACCAGAGTTGAGAATAAGAAATGACTGAGCTACAGGAAGGTGGGTGTAGAGGCAGTATCAAAATTACTTGTATTGGAGAGGATGGAGAGTGAGAGGTTGGCAAAGCTAGCTAAATCAGCCTTGCTGGAACAACAGATGCAGGTTGGCAATTGTGACTGCATTTAACCTACAAGTAGCTAGGTAAGAGGTACTTGTGCTGTTATTACCCACCTTGCTAGTTCCTCACCTGTTCTTCTGCTATGAACCCAAGTGGATAAACCCTAAGGATCAAGAGACAATTAAATGTGTTTGATGGTGCTCATTGGGAAACCAAATTTGCTGTCTGCTGTCAGAGAGTTAGACTGGAGATGCACAAGCAGTGAAGAAGCCTGGCTGTTGAACTATTTGAAGAGATTCAAAATTACCCATTTCTTATGGCACCTGGTCTCTTCAACATCTGCTGCGTGCTTGGCTCGGATACTTCCAGCCCTCTGAAATCAAATCACACATGACATAATGTGTCAGAAGTAGTGTGACACAACAGTGACATTTAAAGGGACACGAGCCAGGCCATCAGCTCTTCTAGAACGCATGTTCTAGAGCTTTCCCAGAGAATCCTCATTTCATGAGTGGTCAAGTAGAAACAAGGAGTCACTTATTGTACAAGGACTTTGGAATCCCTTTAATTTAGCGAAAGGTCTTTCACCTCCCCAGCACTCATGTCTGATTGATGGTGGTACATTTATGAACTGCAAATTATGTGGCTATTGGCCAATGTGGAATATGATAAAATGTTACAGTGACAAGACTTAATCTTTCACAGCTAAAGAGGCAGAAAACCCGCTCTCGCTGGAAATGGTGCCCATGTACAGCCCTCACTGAGAACAAGAATCCAAGAGACAAAATAAAAAAGGTGGGAGACACACTATTAAGGTTGGACAGCAAGAGCAATCCTAATGCTCAAATATTCAGCTATTCCGGTCACCGGTTGTGGCACTGTGAATTTTGGTGCCTTTTAACCACTTCTTCAAGTGTCCTTTTGAAGCAGGTGCCCCCCATAATCCTTTGCTTAGCTTTTACTATTTTTCTTTATATGTCCCCCCAGTCTCCCATGTCTACCCTGCAACAGCCCAAACACTTCTGTGCTTTCAACAACCTCCTGTTTAACCTATGGCAAAGGGAAAAAAGTGTGCTCATCTCTGTCACAGGAAAGACTGGAGACATCAGGGACATCAGCAGCATCTTAGGTGCCTGGAAAAGCACACAATTTGTCAGGATTGTTCATTGATCCTTGGGAATATATTTTGTTAAAGCTGGATCTGTTTGAAAAATTTATGTGTCCGTGAGGCAAGGGGTTTTCTGGTTGTAAAACCTGCCCAAGAGCCTTTTTAGAAACAGCTTCAGCCTCCATCTGGGATCACTGTTCAGCTTAAACCAGCCAACATGTAGCCATTTCAACACAGCAACTGACCTTCCCTTTGCTTCCTTCTTGCATTGCTTCTTTCTGCCCCCTTGTGAAGACATCTCTTTAAAAGTATTTTTTTAAGTATTTAAAGTATTTTAAAGTATTAAATACTGTAAAAGCATTTTCAAGTATTCTTTACCTCTGAGTCCACTCTGATGGCATTTGGAGGGAGCCTGAGATTACAGATTCTCACAGTTTTTCTAAGAAGTGCTTTGTTTCTATTATATTCATATTCTTCTCTCCTAGAGCAGAGTAAATAGGTGAAGAGATTCACCTGGTCTTGTGGTCATCATCCCTTTTGGGGATCCTTAATAGTCAAACGTTCATATGCATGAGTATAGAATGAGACATCTTCTTCCAAGAACCGTGACTCTCCATTTTTATTCACTGTCTGTTAGAAACAGAATTTCCTTCATTGCTCAACTTCTTTCTTTATATTGTGGCTGCAATACGCCATTTCAGAAGTGTCATCACCTTTATCTTTTTACATTCTGATGTAGTCTGTAATCAACACTAGCTTCAGCGACTCTCATTACTAGCTCTTGAAGTGATTCTTCAGACTCAGCAAGAACAACATCATCATCAGATTAGAGCATCTGCTTCCTCCAATTTCAGTCTTGCCACTGTAGCTGACAACAACGCACATTTGCATTTCAGCGCACAGACAGAGCTGATGCTGTGGCACTGTGCAGCCCTGCTGGACTTTCTATCTGCCCATCAATCCCTGTGCAATGTCCTTTGTTGAGTCTTTCTTTTCACTTATGTCTGGTCACGTACAGCACAATAAATTATATAAATGTGTAAGAAAGTCCTCACAGATATTAAGAGCGCTGCAGTGTCACATTCAGCTGCTTCTTTCAGTTCTATAGCACAGGTCCTTTTGCACTAAATTTTTTTGTGATGTTGTTCTCTTTTTCTTTTTCCCCAGCATTATTCTAAATGCTGATTTACATCATTGTAATGAGTAAACTAGCCTGTGTTTTGTTCTTTCTGTGCTCAATTTTGCTTTCATATTTTTCAGCCCCTTTCTCCAAACATTAAGCCCATTTTTTTTTTCATGTGTTTGAATAGCAAGTGGAATAATTTGGCAATGTGCACATCCTCTCAGACTCCCCTTCTCTGAGCGCAGAATGAGTTTAGTCTCTTTCATTAAGTCCCATAGCCGCTGCCCTGTTTTTCCAAAGAAGTTTGCAGATCTTACGGGAAATCTTGATGCCAATCTAACATTAGAGTGTTCTCTTCAGGTAGACAAAGCGGGCAGGCATGAGAATATTTGAAGCATGTAATGATGACTGTTTGAGTTAAGAACTCCTCTATCTTCCTGAAAGAATAATTCAGATAAAAGACGAGAGATTCTGATGCTGAAATCATATTCTGATACATGAAGAAACTTAATCTGGTCTTTTTGTTTGTTTGATAATAACACACACACTGATTTAATTTCCTTTATCTCTGTAGTACTCACTAGGAGAGAACCTTTATAAAACAGTGAAGAGGATTTACAAGCTTTGAATGCAGGGCCCGGTGCTGAGCCTGAGATGTCCTGCTGCTGCTCTCAGCATGTGCATTTCAGCTTTGCTGTCTTGTAGTGGCAGCTATTCCTCCTGCAGGTGAATGGCCTCATCTGGGAGTCACAGGTAGGCAGATAGAAGCTATCCACATCCTCCCTTTGTCACACTCTCTTGTAGAAGCCTGTGGGTTTTAATGCTGTTAGCCAGAGGGTTGCCTGTTCTTAAACAAATGAACTGAAATCCTCTTTTATATGTGTATGGGGAACCTAGGAAAATAATGGGTTAGCACAATCTCACTGATCTGGAATAAAAACCCCAAACCCCAAAACATTTAAAGGCCAAATCTGAGAGCCTCAGTGCTTACTCATATTTAGATACATCCTTCGTGTGACTTGTGAGAGGCAGGTGAAGAGCTCCAACCAGCTTCAGCAAAATAAAAATGTCAGGACAACAGGGAACTACTTGCATTCATTCCTAATTTTAAGATTCATAACTAAGCAGGGTGGAATTATTCTTCTCTGCAAACAGAACTTTAGACCTGCTCTAAGGCTGTCACAGAATCACTACAAGCAGTTTCAGATCGAGGTAACCAGTCACTGGAGACCTCTTGTAGAAATTGAATGTTTAGATCCTTAGACTTCTAAGGTGGTGGTGGTGGGAGCTCACTAGGAGAGCCCAGTCATACCTCTTGTGCGATGCAGTCTGATGACTTTTGATAGGGGTTTATTTTCAGATTTCTTTTATTCTTTTTTAAACCACTTAATTTTCTGTTGAGAAACCGAAAAATTCAAACCTCACTGAATATATCTAATAATTTGCCCAGGTTTTGCAGCTTATTGTTTTGGGTTTTTTTTTCCTTGCAGAGGTTGTGATATTTGCAGCTTCTCTTACAGTGAAATTCTGTCAGATCAGTTGAGCTTTTGTAGAACCAAAATGCTAAATGAAAGTAATTTTTTTTTATGATCAGACAATGAATGCTTTTGCTTTTTCCATCTTCACATGCCCAGACAAATTGTGAGCAAAGTTAAGCCACCCTGCAACTTAACTCCAGGAAAAAAACAAAAGGAGAAAAACTCAGAAGATAGGTAACTAAGTTCTAGTGTTTTCTCTTTCTTGCAAAGTTTGTATCCAGTATTATTAGAGTGACAGTTAGTGCTTCCAAGTGCAGCCCTGGTTTGCTCCCAGCAGTAAACTATGCTAGAGGCACATTGGTACAAGTGTTAAAGTATTAATAAATGCTCGCTACGTGGGAGCAATATTACAGGGTAGGCATTGATAGAGGGTGTTAGGTCACTTACAAGGGCTGGCTGGGATCCATGTGCTCAACTGTCATCTCTTGGTGACAGCTAAGAAATAGGTACCAAACTTCAACATAATGGGCTTTAATATTTCTTAACAGACTCTTAACGTAAGCACCTATTCTTTCTACATTATTTCACATATTCTTCTCATGTAAACATCATGTTATTTTGCAACAGAAGTAAGAAGCACATTTACCCATCAGAAAACAAAAAATGCCTAAATAAATACGTAAATTACAAAATAAAATACCACACAGAAGAAATAGAAAGGAGAAATAAGACAGGTAGATGACCGAAGGGAGAAAGTCTCATGTAGCAACATGTAGAACAAACTTTTGCTGCAAGGTGAGGACACCTGAGGATTTTGGCCTCCAGTCTATCTTCTCCTGATATTCTGTTACTTTAAACCCCATGCCTGAATACAATATCCAAAAAACCTCAGGCTTCTATTGCCATCAAAAAGAAATATTTTTGCCATCAAAAGAAATATTAAAGAAATTTCTGCAAGATTTCTGGCCTGTTTCAATTAGTGCCAGGAGATTTGAATGAGGTTTAGATAAGTAACCTGAAAGAAAACCTAAATATAAATGTCTATTGTTTACCCATCTATCAAACAATATCTAGCTTATTAGAAAATGACCTTGGGGTTTGTTGCGATCCCTAGCTGTTTTCTAGGCAGACTTATGGAATATGTTAACTTCACAGGGCAAGAATCACTGTTATTGGACACTAAATTCCAAAAAAGCAATGCAGCCATGTTGAGAATAGAACACAACATGTGAACAAACTCATAAAAAATATATCTCGACCTCTTAACAGAGTGATAAGAACAAGGGAGCGTGTTATCCCCATGTGGAAGTAAATGATGGCACAAGGTTACAAAGAAAGGGGGATTGTTTGTGTTGTGTTAATAATAGCAAATCATCAGTGAACACTGGTCAGACCGAGAACCTTAGGATTTCTCTCTGAAATACACTGTGCTTGCTTTTCCATGCTCTGCCTCTAGGTTCATCCAACTGCAATCAATTGGGTTATACCGGCACAGGATTAGAGGGATGAAACAGAAAAACAACCAACTTTCATACACAGTTGCTAGTGAGGAGTGGGGTGTCACAAAGGGAAAGAACACTCATGATCTTAAAGACAAATGTAAAGTGTAAGTCTGATGAATTAGAAATCCTTCTGTTTCAGATCCCAACAAGAAATGTAAAGTCATTGTCAGCTTGTATCAGTATTTTGTTTTGCCAGTTGAGGATAATTTAAGTTCTATGTATTGCTAGAATTAAATGTAGTGAAAGTGTGAACATTTAAATCTGTATAACACTATGCTAGACAGAATTGTAGTTAAGGGCAGGGTGTAAAAGCAATTAAACGTGAGGTTGCCAGTCGGCAGAGAATTAGAGAATTCAGGGACAAGAAGAGGTCATTAAAGCACATGTTATATCTTTTGATATTGTTCATGATCTGTATTGTACTAAAATTATAAATAGGCTAAGTGTGAGTGACCCAGAACCGCTTGGCTTCTGTCCTAGCTAGATTTAATTGCAGTTCATGTTGTCCTTCTTCCTACTCATTTTCTGCCTTCAGCAGCGGCACTGCTGACATCTGAGATTTCTCTCCTGAGGCTCACATGAAATCTTTTTCTTCAGCATTTAGCATTCAGCTCCTGAAGTCATGTGTTTTTCATAACTTGGAGTTTTTGGGGGTGTTTAAGTAGCACCTTGTTCTGCCAAAAGATCCTCACAGCTGTATTTCATGCCAACAGGAAGATACAAAATTGTACTGATAGAACTATCTTGCTATAGGGACTCCATTACAAGGCAGTGTTTGGGCTGCTTTTTAGAAGTGAGTTAAATTTTAACTTTGCCTAAACTACATCATCTAGGTCCCAGTGTGAGTGGCCAGCTAGAAGAAAGGGTTATACTGATCTAACAATATCTTTTTAAATTCACATGTAAGGTTAAGCCAAAAAAAAAAAAAAAAAAAAAATTCTATGTAGGCAAGACCTACATTTTTAGTCTTTAGGGCTGTGGAGAAAACATGACTCAAGTGTATTGAAAAGGCATAGACACCAGAAGGCAAATAAAAATAATCCCAGTTGCAGTATTATTATTTTTTTTCATTGTCATTATTTTTGTGCCAGTCTCAAGGTTTTGGGGGCCTGAACTCTGCAATCATGATCCCTCAGGGATGGTAGAAATATTGACTATAATTAGATGGTATAATTTTTGGGATGGGGACTCTGCCTACTTATGTGTTCATACAGAACTCAGCACCAGGGGCTGATAATCAAATACAGGCTTCCTGATCCTACCACAGTACAAACAAAGAATTAATATTACTACAACACACCTATCCCACTCCTAGATGCACGTCTGCTACATGTCCACAATCCCTGCCCATCTGCCCTGGTACATCCTCCCACATTTTCTCTATTTTGACAGAAGTCCTTACCT
>JBCJKH010080143.1:0-28357 GCA_039877255.1 Loriculus beryllinus
TCCAGTGCTTCACCACCATCATCACCTTTACTTCATCACTATAAAGAATTTCTTCCTTATATCTAACCTGAACTTCCACTGTTGAAGTTTAAACCCATTACCCCTTGTCCTGTCACTACAGTCCCTGATGAAGAGTCCCTCTCTGGCATCCTTGAAGGCCTCCTTCAGATACTTGAAGGCTGCTGTAAGGTTTCCAAGCAGCCTTCTCTTTTGCAGGCTGAACAGCCCCAACTTCCTCAGCCTGTCTTTATACAGGAGGTGCTCCAGCCCCCTGATCATCCTCGTGGCCCTCCTCTGGTCCTTCTTATGTTGAGGACACTAGAACTGCATGCAGTACACCAAGTAGGGTCTCACAAGAAACACACTGAACATTTCTGAACCCCAGATTATGTTTGGCCTGGATCCAGCAGGCACGTTGGATTTCCACTGGCTCTCTATCACAGATTTTCATCTCTTCCTACAATACAACAAGAGCAGGACAATGGAGGAAAAGTATCTGAGATTTGCTTATTCCATTAATCAGAAATTGAAAATTAAAAAAGCCACTTCAAATGCTAACAGAATGCAAAAACTCATCACCTCCTTCCTGAGGAGAGCATTTGTAAGTATTGATCAGAACACGTGCTGCGGCAGAAAACTTCTGGACTCTACACATGGCTCTTGAGTAGCTCTGAATCTGGACACGGGGCAAATGGTTTCAATTTTCTATGCTTTTTCAAAATAGTAATAAAAACACATACCCACCTCACAGAACAGAGGCTTCATCAAAGTTTCTACCTCACTCTCAGCTTCTTAAGTAGACAGTCCTGCAAAAGTGCACAGTACCATGATTTAGATTTTATTTCCTTAAAAAAAAAATAAATTCTATTTCTTAGGGTTTTTTTGTCATGTAGGAACAATTGTGGATGCAAAATCAGCATCTCTACCTAGAGGCTGGCCTCAGGCTCGAGCCTCACATTGTATTGCTACATCTTACACAAGATATACATCAAGTCTACAAACAGGTCAGTAGGACACAAGCTAAGTATGAATGCAGAACAAACAAAAAAAAGTGAGTATTTTTAAGATCAAAACTTTCTTAACAATCTCATCTCTTTCCGGTCACACAGTCTGGGTGCAACACATAAGAAACAGCTTCCTGAGACACTGCGGTGTCTTCTGAATCACTGCTATTACCCAAGAAAACCCCAGGAAGTGGTTTGGATGAGAAGCTGGACCTGACTTGCATAGGTATCAGCTGATGTCAGAGTACACACAGCACAAAGCCCTAACAATACAGACATTGTGAAACCAGGAATAACCTTCTCTTAACTCCTGCAGTTTGGGAAATCATTTCTAACCCAGTGACTACACAGCTTAGGAACAAGTCAAACAGTTAATTATTCACTGTGTGCTTCACAATTAATCTCAGTTTCAGGCCAAATCTTTGCATGCCCATAACAACATGAAGATCTTCAGCGAGGGAAACAACAGCATGAGTTTTTGGACCTCCTTCTGCACAGCAATTCGTTTTTCCATAAACAGTTACTATTAAGCAAGGACAAAGCAACAAACCAGACAGCCATCTGTGTAAACCAATTTAAAAGGATGGTGACCTCACAAGATTTTTCAAACGCTCTCGATTTAACTTCTGCCACCCCGTCCTGCCCCAGCAGACGCTGGGTTCACACAGGTCCCTGGGCAAGCGCAGCACTTCCTCTTTAGGGAAAGCTGGTACTTTAAAGCCGCAGCAATTTCAAACCTGTGAAAAGAGCATGTCAGTGAAAATACCTCGGCATATATGGAAGCAGGCCAACCTTCCCGGCAACCCACACACCCCAGAGCATGTTCCCACAAAGGTCTGTGCTACATTTGCCAGCTGAGCTTCCTAGAGGTATGAGGTCAAGTGAGCACAAAGGTTCAGGCCACCGATGATAACATAAGCTCTGCTGAAGCGTGCTCTTCCTTATGACCCGGAACAAAGCCAGCAAAAGCACAGATGGCAACCACATCATAAGGGAAGACAAACCTGACAGCCTCAGAGCAAAACTCACAAATCCACATATAGCACACCTATCCTGTACATACCCGAGATGGCCACAGCATCTACAGAGCCTTCTGCCTCTTTAGACTTGAGTCTAACGAAGCTTCAGGCAAAACATGCAAAATAAAATACCAAGTAGAACACCTACAAACAGGTGTTTATACAAAACAGTAATAAACACCCAAGGCCATGTCCTGCACCAAGTCACTTGCAGAACTTCCCTTTAACCCGTGTACTGAAGTCAGACAGAGCCACATAAGAACTGAGAGCAGGGTGTACTGGTGATACCAGATCTTGCTAGTACAACGGAAGGAAGTACACAAACTGATTTACAAAGGCTCGTGAGATTAAAAACACTTGAGTATCAAAAAAGGTAACTGAAACAAATGTTTCTTCCCTTCCCATTTCCAAGCATCAAAACAACGTAACAGTATATTAACTTTATATTAGTGGCAGAAGGAAGTGTACTTCTCCATCATATAAAGACGGTGTTTCTAAACCATATCGTGCAGACAGGGTAAAAATTACATCCTGGAACACCAAGGCTTGTCACATGCACTCTTTTTTTTTTTTCTCTTTAGCCTACATTTTCAAAGTCATTATTTTACTTTTCCCCTTCTGCAATGCCTGATATTTGTGTGCCTGATAGTTGTTTTTGCTTTAAAATAATGGCTATGAGGCAAAAGTAACTTGCCCTTCTGACCCAGCACGTAACTGTACAACCGTTTGTCCAGTAATAACCCATCATACACATAAAGTGACATTTTTCTAATTGGCATTTGCTGAACACAAGGGCATCCTCTGTAAACACAGTGGCTTTTTTACTGGCAACCTCTTTAATTATCTCACTCTTCCCAACATAAAATCTCCTTTCTATCATTAGAGAAGCACAAACTGCTCCTCACCACAGCCACAGTAATACTATATATTTCATATTATGTATCAGTGAATACTATTAAAGATCAGCCTTACAAGACAGAGTAGTATTAACAACTGTCCTGAGAATTTATTACAGAAAAGGGAACTACTCTGACCTTTAAGTTCACGTTTCAGTAGTGCCTTTTTGATACGCTTCAGAACAAAAGTTCAAGCTGCGTCTCACTTCAGTTTTTGACATCTTGTTGCATGTAAAAGTGAGGACAGAAAGTCAAGAGAAGCCCAGCTGGCTCTGCTTATCCTTGCCTTCAGTTTTGCTGTGTCAACTGATGCTGGCGTATGCAGTGTATTTCTCTGCTTTCTTTCTTTTTTGTCTTTCCTTGGTCACTGCTTTGAATTCCTACCCAGCCATCTCAAACAGCTCTTCTGTGGGCTGTCAGGTTACGTAAAAACTCACAACTGGCTCAGGAAACATTTAAATCTGCACTATCTTGGCACACAGCTAATCCTTGAAGCAAACGCTGCTTACACAGTGGAGTGCTCACATTTCCTAGCCTGCTGTGGAGATGTCGTGCCTCATCTCGTGAGGCTGGAAGGAATGCACAACGCTTTGTAACATACCTCTGACTTTCTGTTTCTGCCATTTAAGCATCTTGTTATCAGTTTTTATAGGGAGGGAAAATGGGAAAGGGAATTCCTGGAAGAGATTACCATTGTCAAACAAGCTTTTGGTATCTTTTAAACAACTGAAGCATTAATTTTTTGGCGGCGCTGTCAAAAGTCTATGAGGGCTTCCTGGCTGCAGTGGAAGAAATAGTACATTTAGTTCAACTGCAAGCTGTACTTTTTAAAAAATCCATATGAAAACAGACCCATTATTCATTTTTCTTTTAATATGTGGTTTTGCCCTGCAGTTTCAATAATATTTTTTGTAAGCCCTTGCATTCTCAAGAAAGAACTGCAAGTTAGAGCTAATGCTTTAATAAACTCTTGTTTATATTATAGTCAAACCAGAGCAAACAAAATAAAGCTACAAATGACATTTTTATAGGAAGTCAAGAAAAAGATTCATGTGTCTGAATATTTTAGTTACAGTATGGTAGGCATGACTATTATTTCCTGTGAAGCCAAACTGTAGCTTTAAAGAGCTGGCTTCTCTGGCTACTCCGGCAATAGAGCATAGATATGACTCAGGCCTTGGAAGAGTACCTGGATATAAATACCATACGATTTTAATGCAAAACTCCCATCAAGTATTCTGGGGATTTTACAATGGGGTAATGGCAAGATATGGCCATGAAAAATATGTTTATTGTCTTCAAAATACCACTGTGTTGGATTTCTGCAAAATGCCTCCCTTTACGGCAAAATACGCCAAAAACCTTCAGGAAGATTTCAGGCAAAAAAATGACCTTTTTAAAAAGTGATCATAGAATCTCAGAAATTAGATTAAAAAGGAAATGGCCAAAGTCTATTAGATCATCTCATACCCAAATATGAAAAATCTATGTAGTGTATTTCACAGTGTTTTTCCCAGGTCACTCTTGAGTCACTCAAATTCACCAGCTCTTCTGGTTTCCATCAGGAGAATGGACCTTCACTGTAAGAGGGTTTTTTCTTCCTGGCAGTTAACCTCATACTCCTTTTGCTCATTTGCACTACTTTACTCCTTTACACCTCTTTGAGACTCCTATTCTCTTCTAGGTGATCTTGGCTTTGATGCTTTCACCACCATGATATCTAATTTAATAGCAAACAAGGTAGAAAATGCTATACTAAAAAGAACAACTGACTTTCTGACTTGCACCCTTGCTTCCTTTGTAACCAGCAGCAACTTTATGGTGGAATGGGACCTGACCTCCTGGTCAAGAGTCAAAGGGTGAAAAATCATCACTATTCACATTTAAAGACACATTATATTTCATCAGCATACGGCCCTGAGCCTTATGGAGGATGGAGATCTACTAGCAAAGCAATCTCTAAGGTTTCTCTTCATTCAATGTGATGCTCAATGATTTGGTTACATTAAGAAAATTCGGTTACTATTACCTCTCCCTGCCAATTAGGGAAAGGGGGTTTAAAGAGCTTTGTGTCTCCTAGTTGTCATAACCTCATTTCTTTCTCATTCCCAAATTACAGACTTTCAGATTAGGATTTCAGCTGGCAATTCCCTGGAGGGGTAGGGAAGGAGTTTCACACTGCAGATTGACACACTAGCTCTCATGCAAGGGACAACAGATGTCAGAACCTCACAGACTGACTTTATATCTTCTCTGTCCCTGAATACAGACGGTCATAAGCAATTGCAAAGCAATCCCCCAAAGTACATTCACTTCACTGCCTACAAGTACAAAAAAGTGTACAAGAAGGAAAGCTGCAGACTCCATTCTTGAGAATGTTGGAGTAAGTGTGTGAAACCAAAATGACTACCTGATAAGAAATCAAAGTTTTCAACTTAGTTGATTTCTAACCAGCAGGGTAGCAACCAGCAATTGTAGTTGAGAAAAAGAAAGGCTGGATGAGTTCCTGGAAAACTCTTCAACGCTGAAGGCCTGCATGAAGAGGGACAAAGTCATGACATGAAACTACAGACACTTGGCAAACTCAGCAATCTTGAACTGGTGCCTTGTACTGCACTGATCGTATTAGCTATTGCACTATCATGTAAATCCTTCATGACAGTGATATTTTTGAAGTACCGCTGTACTGTCAGGTGTCCTGACATTATCAAGGCTCGCAGGGATACCAGCCTGTGGCATTTCTTTCTCACCTCCTTTACGCAAAGTTTCCAAGTCAACCTGAACACCCTGTGAAGGGCCAGAATCTGACTCCGGAAAGTTTTAACCTCAGTTGGAAGTGAGCTTCTTTCCTCAGTGTCTCCTTGGGGTACAAGACCTCTTTCATGGAATCCTTACCCAGGGTAACCCTGTCCCTTACCCTCTCCTATCTCAGGAGTCATGTACAGCTTTGCATCTGAAAGTAGGAGGCTGGTAAGGAGTGCTCGCGGCTGTGAGCAGATGGACAGGGAGTCTGCACTGAGTCACTGGCAGCACACCACTTGTTGAGCTGTTTGAGGTCCTGCAGGAAAAATGCTCACTTTGTGGCACTGAAAAGAAGAACTGCCAAGAGCAAAAAATCCCTACAGGAATTACCTCACTGTGTATACACTAGAAACAAAACAGGAGACAAAGAAAAGACTTTACCACAGTGCACAGGACTTGGTGCCAGGCTGCTGACACAAAGGAGGTTCCTTCTCATCTGCTACAGTACAGCGCCTCCACCTGCAATATATTCCTTCTCTCTTCTTCCCCATGTGCAAACAAATGGGTGGATTCCTTTCAAACTAGCTCCATGCCAGGGTCACATTTACAAATCTATTAACTTACTGACAGCCTGGTCCTGGACCTCCAACAGTCTCATGAAAGTCACCGGCTGTTTACAGGAAGGGCTGAGCTGATGAGCAAAGGCTTCAGGACCAACGTCATCAGGCCCAGAGTGTGCAGGATGAGCTGAAGTGTTACCTGACTCCATAAATTCACATTATTGCACACACTAGCATCAGAAAGGTAGAAGGCTCTTCATTTATCTTATCAATTAGATTTAAAAAATTAAATATCACAGAAATTAAATACCAATATCTTTTTTTCACTTTTCCAACTTTTTTCATGCTGTATTTTCCTTCTACTATTTCATAGAATTATAGAACCATAAAATCATTCAAGTCAGGAAAGACCTTAAACATCACTGTGTCCAACGGTTAACCTAACATTGCCAAGCACACCAGCAAACCAGATCCCTAAGTGCCATGTCAGTGCATTGCTTTATTTCCTCTTTGCTTTTGATTCCTCCACTCACTACAAACAACAACACTTATGAGTAACTCCTTATTCTTCACTGCACCAAAATAATGTCTAAATGAGGCAATGGCTAACCCGTATTTCCTTCACAATACCTGGAGAAAAACAAACAAAACAAAACAAAACAATGAAACTATCCAAGCTATTCCTCACTCAATCTGACCAAACCTGGGAGTTCCCTAGTATCTAAGAACTGGCACAATGATTTCAATGGGATTTTATGGAAACACAAAGATCACCTTCAGGGGCCATCTATTTAGGACTATAATATGATGATTTTGAACTAACACAGTGAAAAGATACCATATGGCCTGAAGTACTGAAATCACTCCTTTGCCTCACATTTCAAAATACTTTTACAACTTTTAGACAGTTCCTGGTAACAATACATCTCTAGTTGTGTTAATGGCTGAGCAGCACTGGCTGCTCCATACAGTCACTCTTCAAACAAAATGGTGCTCTCAGAAGGGATGTCCATAAGCAGGGTTGAGCTATGCATTACCTTTGCTGCTCTTCCCATCCCAGGGCACGTCCTTCTTTTCAAGAGTATTTAAGCACTGAGAGTACTTAGACGAAATGATACAAAACTATTAAATACCAATAACATTGTTATGACCCTCAACAAATATCTGACACTACAGTAGCCGTACAGAGCACACACTAATAGCATTAACTGGTAGGAGAGAAATGAACTGTATTTAATCTTTACAAAAAATCAGAATGAAGCCCCTGATATTCCCATGTCAGATTCAGTCTCCGTTTCCACCTCCCAAGCATGGTAATTACAGTCCTGTGCCCACTGGGAACTAGTTGCACACTGAAACACCAACACACTTCGCTGGAGGAGGGAGAGGTTTGCTGGTGTAGTTATTACAAGATGCAGCAGCAGATGCTTTGACTTCCAGGGAATGTGCAGCATCTCTTGCTCACAGCATCTTATTATTTTAACTTTCAAGATGAAATATCTGGTTAGCTGTTGTCCAGGATGACAGACAAGATTTTAAAGTTGGCCACTGAACAGGTGAAGGCTCTTCCGGAAAAGCAAGGCTTTAGCCACAGCAGTCATCATTCCTCAATGCAAGCTGTGCAAGCAGAACTTGATGCCTGCACTTAGACACTGAAGTGAATAGAGCACAGGTACATGGACCCAGGCATCCACCTGGCAGGGTCAGCACCTAAATTAGTTTGTCCCCAGCATGACACCTCTGTCACAGCACACAGGGAGGTACCTACACACACTGCCACATGTCAGTTTGGACTTTATCCCTTGCCCTCGCAGACAGCCCCAGTGCCAAGCATCAGGAAATAGCAGACAACTTGCCAACGCTTTTTCCTAGTAAATGACAACCCTTTCTGAAATGTTTTGAAGGCCTGACATAGTCTTTCTGGAAGGCTGGTGATGCTGTGCTCTCGCACAAAAACAGTAAATGAAAGCTACCCTAAAATACTATCACTACTCTGAAATACAGTCCCCTTAAAATGGGGGGCAAATGAGGTCAATGTTAGCCAAGATGGGCGCAATGATTCCTAGAAACCTATGGCAAGTAACACATAGGGCAACATTAGCCAGATAGCAAGTTTAACATTTTCTAAGCACACTACTCGGAAACACTCACTGAATTTTAATGCAGATTATTCTAGATTCATAAAGCTTCTTGTGCTTACCTTTTTATAGATTTTGTATTATATAACCAGTTTGTCATGAATTGCAAAGTCTTACTTGAAGTGACTGAAAACTAGAATAAAAACATAGAAGCAAAGCCAGAGTATACTTGTAAACCCCAGCTCAACAAAAACCTTTTAATTCCCTCCTCTCCCTTGATATTTCAAGCCTATTTTTAATTGCCACTTCTCTTCTGACTACTTCTGTTGAATGCAATCCTTAACCAGCACTCAACTAGCCAGACAGCAGATAAGGAAACTTGCTTCAGATCCACTGCACGTGTTGTACCAGGCACCTGTCTGCAAGGAATGTAAAGGTATACATAACCTGGATTGCTCAGAGTGAGGGCATCCGCACCATGACAGCACATGCATTGCTACTGAAGGCAGCTTTATGTAAGCACTGTGTCAACAAATGCACAGAGATGGGTTAACTGCCTCCTGCAGGAAGCCTGGTTTCATTCATTAACTACGACCTCTGGGCTAGTACGTGCGGAGGAGGAGAAACACAGGCAAGTTAAAACGACGCTCCTGTTCTCCCTCTGAAAGTTTTCAAGTCTCAAAATCCTGCACAAAACCCTGTCTGCTGTCACCTGAGTGAAAAACAATAGTAGGCACTCATAGAAGTAAGACCCGTGTGAGAGTTTGCAAGCCCAGCCCATGCGGAGGGCCACCTGCCAACAGGAAGAAGTGGTGAGGAGGAATTTGGATCCAGCTGCTATCCTCCCTCAGCCAAACAATGCCGCACAATAAACAGCATTAAGGACTTTTTTTGATCATCAATCACACTGAGAGCATCCATGTCATTTTCACTCCCTGATTGCCAGAAGGGCTTAAGAGACTTTTTAAGCCTGAGTTCACAGAGAGCTGATCTGTTTCCTAACACAGCTGTATCAAAGCAACTGAGCCCAGGAGAGACAGAAAGAATGGGGAGGAAGACCAAGAAATGACAAAGTGCCTTGCCGTAGGGCTGACTCAAGCTGCTAAATTCATCACAGGTAACACTCACAAAAATACCGTAGCCGTCTTGCAGCCCCATTTCGCATGTCAGCTTCTGACAGAAAGACACAGTTAAAGGAGAAAGAGGGGATAACTTAGTATCTGCAGTACTTATTTTCATACTACAAAGTACTGAACACCAGGCAATGAACAACGACCACATGCTCTGTGGGTCACTGTGGCAGGTCAACTTAACCTTAAAACCGCGCAACCTACTGCACCTTCAGATTTAGCCCAGATAGCACCTGGGTTAAGCACCCCATCAGATCCACTCACTGCCTATCTGCAGTAAAAAAAAGGGTTAAAAAACCAACCAGGCTGCAGCTGAAAATTCCACAGCACTTCCCTCCCCAGAGCTGCAAACTGCGCCTCCCTGGGACAACACAGACTGACAAACTGCCTTACAGATCAACCACTTCAACACACTGAAATGCCACTGCCACCGGCAGACACGTATGGCTGGAGAGCTCGGGATTGTTCATCAGAGCATCACGGTCGCTCGGCATTGCTCCGGCGCAGCCGCTTCTCCAGACGCCGGGAAGCGTACCGTATGGCTACACGTCGGAGCCGGATTCACCGCCTTGCAGCCGAGGAACCCCCCTCTCCTTCCTCCCCGCCTCAGCCCCCGATGAACACTGAGTATTTGTGTACTACCTGCGTTTATCAGCAGAAACATCCCAAGCCTTCAGTCATTCAAGGAATTTAACAGCCTGGAAATTCCTGTTGTCCATTATTTGAGGTCACAGATAAAAGCTAAACAGCAGCCGTGACTCCCATCAATCATAAGTCACTCACTGATAGAGTGTATGGTAGGAGACCTACTGATGTAAGCTAGTCACCAGAGAAAATACCCACTGATGACGCATATCCAGGCACAAAAATAGTTACAGGGCCCCCAAAGGGATTATTCAACAGCCTACATTTAGATATTCTTACAAGAGACCCGCAGTCAATTTGCTGCTATTAGATGGTTAGGGAACGTTGAAGTTTAAGTTCCTCAGCAGACATAACCACAAATAGCTGGTTTAAATAAGCTACTGCAATTACAAGCCGTTTTGTAAATTTTAACACTGCATTATAGGGATTAAGTCTAAACAGAACCACTGGCTATAAAACGCTGTATAGCCTTTGCTTTTACTCTTTACCGATTCCTTCTGATTATTAGCCAGCAATGAAAGGAACAATTTAAAATTGATTCACAAATGTTTAGACTGAGTCCTCTGTGCCACCTAAGAGCAATGTTTGTTCTAAAAAAAATCATAAATATATGTGAAATGGTGTGGGATATTTCAGTGATGCTTCAACGCTGTCTGGATAAACTTCTTTGCAAAATAATTCTGGCTTCATTTTTGCTCCTCTTTGGCAATTGCCTCTTCACTACTAAAACAAAGACCCGAATAGTTAATCTTTCTCACATAAATCAAAACCATGTAAAAGCAAGTTATCAATGACATGCAACACTATGTACCGTATACCTGCTTCGAGCAGGGGCTAGAAAGATGACCCACAGAGACACCTTCTAGCCTAAACTGCTCCATGATTCTGTGCAACTGGGATTTTTTTGGCATTCGTATGAAGTTTAAAACAAAATCCCCTAAATTAACCAGTGAGCTGGTAATCTCACTATGCTGCCCCCTTCAACAGGTTCAGGAGCCTTTTCATGCCCTCCCAGCAACCAGACTTTCTAGGCTATAAATGAGACAACTAAAATTGCTGATGGCAAAACATTGACTGTGCATTTTTGGTAATACTAAAATCTTGGGGTTTTTTAATTAACTGAGTTTAACCTCCAATCCCGCTTTTCAGAAGCAATTTTGGTGCTTAGGAGTCTAAAAGTTAATGACTATGGCATATTTAAAATCTAAATATAGGAAAGTATTTTATGATTCTGATGCCTACTTCATTGACATACTTTTGGAAAGCATTACCTAGCCAAACAAACACTCAAGGATTTATAGTGTTTACCCTGTAAAGCAGGAGAAAGAAATGTCCCAGACTACAAATGTCTACCCCATTTTCTTCATCTGTGATAACATTATCAAAAATAACACCAAAATTATTTTTAGAAAACTGTTTCACAAAGCCCTCACATTTCTCTCATGTATCTATATATTCTGGCAGTCCACATGGCCTAATTTAACAGCCCAAAGAACGAATATTCATTGGTGCCCTCTAGCTGATTGTCCCAATCAATTTGCTGCAGACACCTGGCACCAGCCTCTCTTTTCTTCTTCCATCATTCCTGGATCTTTCACTGGTGCCCACTCAATGCAACACCTTGGAATAAAACAATTTGCTTCCTACAGAAGTTGTGGGAGTCAAAACATTCCAATCCCCACGTGCTCTCAACTGTAGGACCTCTTAGAATAACATAAGTGCCATGAAAAACAGGAGAGGTGTAAATGTGAGCAATACCACATAACCAAGAACCTGGGAAGTACCTAAATACACTATGTAGAAAGTTTGCAAATTCTATGGGAAAATACATGCAACACACAAAGCCCCTCACCTATTCAGAAGTATCATAATCCCCCCCACCCCACAACCACCTTTAAACAGGTTTATAAGCCATATATTATGCTTTGCCACACATTCTGAAATTCACGTAACATTAGTCAGTGATGGATCAGACAGTTTCACAACTTGCAGCCTGGGACCGCCCTTTTGCCATCACGGAAGCCTGAGTGGAATGAGCTTGCTTCTTTCATTCTGACATTCCTGCTCCACTGCTCCACAGTGCTCCTGTCCCGTCTCCCTCCAGCCCCTCTCCTGAGGGCACACAGCCCCATCACCACACCAGGGACATGCCTGGAGCACTGCTGCGTCTTCAAATGTGTAAAAGCCATGAGGCAGAGACACTAACACACACCCTGAACACCACCTCTAGTGTGAGAGGTGAGGCCAACGAAGTGGTGTCCAAGCAGAAGATCCCCCGTCTGGAGGAAAATCCCTGCTGAGGAAGAGCCACCTCAGGAGATGCTGTGCCTGTGGTGACCCCAGCACCAGCACCAAGGGAGGAGCAGCACGAGGTGCTCCCAGAGTGCAGGCTGGCAGGACAGCTCTTTGGCAACTCCACCAGCACTCAGGCGCCTGCTCTGAGTCACACCAGTGGGCACCGGCTACTCCAAGGACGTGAGAGGTGGGGAGAACGTGTGGAAAGCAGGGTTAAGGCTCTGTTCTCTTCCTCCTTGCCCAGCTGCAGGAAGCACAGGCTGGCTGGAGCTGGCTGTCTCTGTCCATTTAGTCAAAGCCACAGAGAGGTCCATAGCACCATTAATCAAAGTAAACATAGAAGGGAACTCAACATAAATACTGTGAGGCTTACTAAATTTTAGGGCTGTGTTCATAATTCTCAAAAGGTCTGTTTATACCTTGACTAGGAAAAGGAAAGCTGCAGCATACACTCTCTTACTTCTGTGTCTGAATAACAGTTGTAAAGCAGTAACTGCTCATATGCTTGGGAAGCTCCAGGCTCTTCCTGCAATAAGAAGCTGTGCTTGGAAAGTTAACTTCCCATATACCAGTTGCCTGTTGAAACAGAGAGTTAATCACAGTGGACAGACATTTTGGGAGGGACCTGGGGCTCCCTTTCTCTAGCACCTTACTACAGTATTTAGCTAACACTACTTTCACACATGTCCCCTGGGAAAGGACACAACAGACTCAGTCAATACTCATCAAGGGGATTGCAATCCAAATCTCTACAGTATTAAAAGACCAAAGGGTTGGTTGCACAAAGAATAGTCAAAAGGAACAGTTCACGTAAAACAAGCATTTTACTCAATGTAGAAAGTGAAATTTTTGGCATAGTTCACTTTTCCTCTTTCGTTTTCATTTTTTTTTTTTCTTACAAGCAGCTGTCGGTTCTGTCAGCTCTCATACAAGAGCCCTAGCACAAGGCTGGTATGGGCAACTGCTTCTGGAAGGAAACAGACTTTTCCAAAGCCTGTTTTCTTGAATCATAAAGGAACTCAGCAAACCCTTGTACAGAATAGGTACAGATGTGGGAATGTGACAGATGGGCCATGAAGGTGGCAAAATACCGAGTAAAAGGAGATGTGGAAAAATGAGGGTCTGGTAGGAGGAGCAGCCTCTACTGTTCCCCGTGAAAATGTATTGCTTTTCAAAGCAGAAAATAGAATGAAAACAGTAAATATAATGAAAACAGGACAGAACAGGAATCTTGATGGTAACTAAATATACCCATCTAAATAAGTCTAAAAGAGTGCAGAGATGTCCTGTCATAACAAAGCCTCATGATAGTTTTTAAAATGCCATATTTGAAGTAGGAAGCTGATAAATTATCTCTTACTGACCCAAGATATCCAGTTAGGAATATACACTATTGTAGTACAGGAATATTGTTTATGAAAAGTAAAGAGACTATTGGTTTGGCAGACAGTAAGAGAACACCCCAATTAGCAAATTATATTTTTAAAGTTTCTACAACTTTGGAAACCAGGAGCAATATTAGAAAAAGGTATGTGGCTCGCTGAGGATGGAACAGTATGGAACATTTAGTCACCGTGTCATACAACGTTAGATAAACCAGGACACTGATGTCAGAAACATAAAAATAGTCATGCTATTCTCATTCTGCCTGCATATCAACCTTAGGGCTTTTCTCCCAGTGCTAGCAATGGCAAAACAGGTAATATTGATTATAATTGAAAAGCAAAATTAAAATATTAGTAGAGGCTTCTAAGACTACAGAATGATTTTTTCTGTTTGGAAGCAGGAACCTGCTACTTCCTTTTGCATGCAAACACCCTTGAAGAAATCTAAGATGAGTAACAAAGGGTGCTGCTGGTGGGAGTTATGCTTATATTTTAGCCATCTAATGCAAAATAACTTCCTGAAATGAGAAATTGGCATTTGATAACAATAGCCTCTTCCACAACTGCAGCAAAAGGATCTGAGGGGTCTTCATTTTACTTTACCCAGTTTGAGTCTGTTAAATAACTAGCTCATTTACAGCTTAGTAAGTGTCAGTTGAGGAAAGCATACATTCCTATTCCAATATATTAATTAAAAATACTTTTGATATCTGTTTTTTACTAACATTTTTTAAAAGTATTTTTAGAATAACAGTAATCTCAGCAGTCTGTTCACCTCCTAGGTATGCCACTTGACTTGAAAAGACCAAATAAAGTTAACCATAAAAACATGACAGGTTTATTACATGTATTATTCTACACTTACTGCGTTGGTGAATAAGGGAAAACAAGCTGATGTCATCTACCTTTGAGTTCTATAAGGTCTTTAACACAATCTCACACAACATCCCTATCTCTCTACATTGGAGAGATAGGGGTTTGATAGATGGATTATTCAATAGGTAATGAATTGGCTGGATGGCCATATCAAGAGAGTTGCAGTCAACAGCTCATGTCCAAATGCAGATCATTATCAAGTGAAATCCCTCAGGGGTCCCTATCAGGACTGATACTGTTCAATATCTTTCCTAAGTAATCCAGCTTCATCAGGGACCCAAATGAAACGCCTCTATGCAAACACACATAGCATGTGGAATAAACAAGAGAAGTTAATAGACGTGCGCACACCTGCATGGCTATGTCTTATTGGCAACGTGGAGACATGATGGAACAGCTCCTATGACTGGAGTGCTGGTATCAAAGTATACAGGCCTTTCAGGAAGGACAGGCAGGGGAGACAAGGAGGGGATATCACTCTCTATGTCAATGATCAGCTGGTGTGTGCAGAGCTCTGCTTGGGGTTGGATGAGGATTCAACTGAGAGCTTATGGATCGGGATTAAAAAAAGGGCATGGACAGGTGACATTACAGTGGTCTGCTACAAGCCACCAAACCAGGAAGACCTGGTGGATGAGGCCCTCTATATACAGATAGGTGCAGCCTCATAGGAAACTTCAACCACCCCTGTATGTGTTGGAGAGACAAGACAGCAGGGCAGCAGCAATCCAGGAGTTTCCTGGAACGCACTGATGGTAACTTCCTTCTCCAAGTGATAGAGGAACCAACGAGGAGAGGGGCTATGCTGGACCCTGTCTTCACCAACAAGGAGGGGCTGGCGGAGAATGTGATGCTTGAGGGCAACCTTGGCTGCAGTGACCACGAAATGGTGGAGTTCAAGGGCCTTAGGGCAGTGAGGAGTGCACACAGCAAACTCGCTACCCTGGACTTCAGGAGAGCAGACTCGGGCCTCTTCAGGGATGTGCTTTGTAGAGTACCATGCGATAAAGCCCTGGAGGGAAGAGGCGCCCAAGAAAGCTTACCAGTATTCAAGGACCACCTGCTCCAAGCTCAGATGTGGCGTATGACACTCAGGAGACAACTCTAGAGTTTGTCTGTGTCCATGAGGAACCAGTTTAAGGTGCTAACCCATCAGAAACCCTCAGCCAGCCCAAGCAAGCTGCCAAACAAGCCCAGCATGGGCTCAGGCAGATGGCTGCTGAGAACAGGTAGCAAGAGCAGCCCCTCCAGCACATGAAGCCAGAGCCAGAAGAGTGGGAAACCCTTCCTGAAAGCCCAATCGTCCACTTGTTCCAAATTTTGGCAGCACTGGAGGCAGAAAAGCCAACCTATCAAAGTGGAGGGGTGTTTCACACATTGCTGCCAACAGCTTCAGCGAGGAAGTGCAGGTAGAGGAGCACGGGAAGTCAAAACCACACCATGCAAAGGAAAGAGCCCCACCTTGGCTGCTGGCAGCCTGCCTGCTGGCCCCCGCTGAAAGGGGAACTTGCCCCCGGAAGGTGAATTTAGGTCTGTAATGATTTGCTTATTCAGCAGTTCCAAAACCCAAAAAGTCCAATGTTTAAAAACTGCACATTTCTGGTGTATTTCAGAACCTTTGCCAATCTTCTTCCTTAACGCCAAACTACACAGCTGAAATTCCCAAGCACTTTCCTTTTCCTCTTGCAAGACTCTTTTTTTTAATACTCAACAATTATGAAAAGAAAGCAAGGATCAAACTCAGACTGAATTCCTCAAAATCCGATTTATTGATAAAAGCACAATTACTAAATCACACTGCCTCACCTTTAAAAAAAATCCAATACTTACAACAATATGGAGTGTGGTAGAGACACTTCAGGGATTTCTCCTCAAATGACAGATTCATTAGTTATACTGAAATTCCTGTCTTCCTGGGACTCCTTCGAACCAACAGCTATAACTGTTATCTCTGGAATATGTTAAACTAAGAAGAAATCATTATGTTGCCTAGCTGGCATAAGAGGGGGATTCCTCTCTTCACTTTTATGAAATGACTATTGAAATGAAAGGTTTTGGGCTGCTCATGCTTACGCACTTGTAAATTTGACTCTTCTTTTACTGATGTCTCCTTTCCTTATGAAAAGTTCCAAAGTTCAGATAGCAACAATCTGATGTCAGCTTGCTGCACAAGCCTTTGGGCTAGTTAATTAAGAAATTAAAAGGACTGTACCACACATCAGTACATATACTGTATTCAGTATTATGAACTGCTGTTAATAAGCTTAAATAAAAATGCCAACATACACTTATTTATGATTTTGATTATTGATAGTATACGTAAGCAGGCTATCTGCAAGAAGTTAGACTTAATCTCTAACAGATTTCCTGCTGCTGTGCTGCCAGTCTCCCGGTGCAACTGTGGCCATTCTTAATTGAATAAATAATTTACCCTGGAAGATTTCCTTGAGTGCCAGCCACAAGCACCAGCGCTGGGTGAAAATAAATCCCTGCCGGCGGTGTGCCAGCATCCCTTCCTACAATCTACGGGAAACAGCGATTTCCCTACAGTGACATTTTGCATAACCACTTTGCACATTTTAATTGATCTCTGCCATAGCACAGTAGTTTCAAGACAGTACTTCATGTTCTCTTGATTTCATTCCCTCTATATTTGGCTGAATTCTTCCATCAGTTGTGGAGCTTCTTGTACAGAATCATCTGCCTCATGGCTTTTTTTTTAAGTTAGCTTTATTGCTTCTTGTTATGTTGCTGACCCAAACCCAACCTTCAAAGATGCTTTGAGTCTACAATCCTACTCTGCTTTGATTTCCACCATACTCCTATTACCTTTACCAACCAAAATCAAGTTACTTCCTGTTCTACCGATCTACTCTTATCAGTACACACAAAACCAGCTTTTAATGTTTAACATTTACTGCACTATACTGCAATTTAGGCATTTTCATAGCCATAGAAAAAAATGAGGAAAATTCTCACTTTGTGCTGCGATATTGATCTATTTTAAAATCCATTGCAAGATCCCACAATAAATATTATGGTGTGACTTCAGTGCTTGACAGAAGTGTAAACATCAGCAAATTTTCACAGGCAATGACAAGAATCTCAATTATCCGAATACTGCCTCAGTTATCAAAAGGGCAGCCTGACCTCCTGCATGGTCAATGTCTTTCTATGCACTAGTGATTTTAGAAAACCTACTCAGAAAAAAAGCAGCTTTTTGGGTGCTCCTTCATAGAAAATTTCTCCTTATATTTTTGCATTCAAAATGCATGATGCAAAGTGACCATCGCTGTGCAGAAGAGATCAGACGGTTTGAGGGTCCAGGCTCACCAACACCTACCCCATGTCTCAGAGCCAAAAGGTGAGCTCCAAGTCTCACCGCTAGGTCAGGCTTCAGTCACTGTCTTCCAGTCTTCTAAAAAAGCTTGTTTTTTCTTGTCAAGTTTGGTAACTTTGCATGCAACATTTCTGATGCAAAACCATGCCAACGTTTCAAGAAAGAGCCAACCACCTTGATGGGGCTGCCCCACTGAGAAAATAACAGAGGAAATGTGTTCTTCTCCGCATACAACTTACCGTAAGGCACTTAACCTCTGAAGTGCTACCAGTATGTTACAGCTCTCAAAACCCTCCTCGACCACCTACCACTTCTTGGCCAACTGGCTGACCCAGAAAAGCAGAAGAGAAACTATGTCCACTGTAGGGAAGAAGCAGTGAGTACAGCCTGCAAAACTGGCATGCTTCTGTGCGGGAAGAGGTCACTCACTGGGCACAAAGAGCAACAGCTATGGTTTGCCCTGGAACAAGCAGTGAAATGGGGATCAGACCATGGAGGTCATGAGAAGAAAGGAGAGGGAAGAAAGAGCACACCAAGGGAAGAGCTTTCTACTTCTACTGCAGTTAACTCCTCTAAATTTCATCCCTCTTCCTGGTTCCCCAGTTTCCAAAAATAATCTATACAAAGGCAAGAACTGCAGAGGCAGGGAGCCTTGAAAGAGCTGCAGTGGGAAAATATAAAAAGGTGGCAAGGGAATGAAAAAAAAAAAAAAAGACACTTTTTTTCTACTTTTCTTCCTTTTTCTTTTAAAAAGAACAGTGACATCTTTAGTATGGAGGCATATCAGCAGGGATGTAGGTTGGTAGAGGCAACCAGCACTCATGGGGTCTCGGGTCCTGCTGGCTGCAAGCAGCAGTGCAGCCAGAGGAGATAGAGGGCTGTTTGGCCTCTCCCTGGTAGGCCAACAAAGGCTTGGGCTGGTCTTAGCTGTTTCTTCCCTCACATGCTGCTGCTTAGCAAATGGTTTCTTGTTTAGGCAACCACACATTTTGTATGTCTGGTATCAGAAGATGCTTGACATTTTCTCTTAAAAGTAAAGGCGCCTTAATGTGAAAAACACCTCTTAATGACTAAGAAGAGAGTCAGCAATGAGCATTTGCACCCAAAGAATTCAGTTCCTCCCACATTCAAAGCAACCTCTTGGAAAACTGATTATAAACAAATTAGTGAACAACTAGTGTGTCTATCAAAAAGAATTGTTTTACTGCTGCAAAAGAACTCACAGGGCCTGAAACAAACACTGAGGGTTAAATCTGATTCCTCATTGCTGGACTGGACACCAAGGCAAGGGAGAAGAAAAAAGCCTCCTGTAGTGCAGAAATGCCTACTCACACAGTATCTGTGAAAAGGGTGATTTTTCTCTAAGAGCTGAGAAATAAATTCAGATACATGTTGAGAAATCTGGGGTTAGGCAAACATCATGCGTCATATTTCAACCTCGAACAGGCTTTGATTTCAGGTGATTCAGCCTTGTGCTACAGCATCCCAAAGCCACATTCAATTTTTTGCTTCTGTTTCTCAGCGCTGATCAAAATAAGCAAGTATCAGCACATCTCTGCATAATATTAGTGCAATAAATGAACACCCCTACTTACTCCACCAATGGCAGTGAGACTCTGCTCACCGTCACAAGGGGTTTTTTCACCATTTCCTTCTTGTGCCACTTCACTGCTTCATTTCTTTATAGGAGGAAAAATTATTATTAGGTAAGCTCAGATCCCCATGCTTTTATCATGAAAGCATTCACCTTTATCATAAATACTACCACATACTGCATATACCACTACCACATACCATAGACACACCCATGAGAACCATTATTCTTCTCCACTATTGGAATGCACATTTCTCCACCACTGCACACATTCGTATCTTCCCTCTTAGACAACAAATTTCACTACATTTCCTTGATTACATTGTCACAAGACTAGAGAAAACCGGTAGCTGGCTCTGAGGAGGAAAGCCAGACCAATGTGCCACACTCAGCCCTCAGGTGTTGCAGGGCCACCTGAAGAGTGCTGGCAGTGACATGAAGGAGGTGGGTGAGAAGTCCAGAGAGAACACAAACTGGTGCCACTTCCCACAAAACAACCTATTTTAAGGAAAGGGTATTTCTCACCCATGCAATTTTGGAGTAAGTTTAAATATGTAACACAAGTATAGCTCAAATGTTTAGAAAACAAGAAGCAGAAATGCCAGAAATCATTTGGAGGTTTGGGGCTTTGGGCAGGGTTTAAATCTCATCATTCCTGATCCTTTTCTTCTCTTTCATGCTTAAGTAATGATTTCCAAATGGCACAAATGGCATCAGCTAGCAGTGCCCATGACTCGTTCCACAACAATCTTCTTCAGCCTCATGTCATGATGGAAGTCACCACGATCTGAGAAACATTCCCTAACAAATGACGGCCCGAAGTAGGCCAAGCCATGCCTCCTTCAGACAACTAGCAAAGACATTGAGGAAGAAGCATTTTTAGGAGCGAAGTTTAGGAGAGTGGGAAGGAGACAGCTTCATGCAGCCTTAGCAGCTGCTCCCAGCAAAGCAGAGATTGAAAAGGAAAAACACCAAAAGCCTCTCATCATCTCCAGTTTGCCACAAAACAAGGGTGTATTTTTCAGCAGTATCTGGTGAGTCTGACACTGAACTTAGCTCAAGTGACATGAAATGCTAATGTTTAGGAACAAGGTAGGTGGAGCGGAGGTGGAAAGAAGACTTTCATTATTTGATGCAGAATTCATTCAAAAGCTTCTTTTCACAGCCAGAACTAAAATTTCCATTCAGCTGTTTATTTCTGGTAGCCTGGATAGCTTGAACAAGCGGAAGAAGAGCGATCTAGAGGGAGCCCTTATTCCCGCCGGAATTGCAACAGCCCTTCCCCAGATACCTTCAGAGAGAACAGAACACATTTTCCTGACTGCCAGTCTTCAAATGCAGGATGAGCAGTTTTCCTCAGGTATATTCATACTGGCTTTAGGCTTCCAGCCAAAGTGCACAGAGAAGTTCTGCCTCCAACCACCCACTCTGGTACCTGTGGCAGCCTCACAATGCACCCCAATTGCTCCCCACTGGCCCTCAAAATCTCCACATGGAGAAAATCACAAGCTTCTGATGCTATAAACTTGGCAACTACTATTCAAGATCAGATAGACCAGTGTATGAAATTAATCTGTGTGCTTTCTGTATTTTTCTGTTCATGTCAATAGCATTCCCCTCCCTCATCACTGTGATATCCTCCTTTCCCACTTCATGTATTTTAATTCTCTGGCCTTCCTTTTTTTTTCTTTTACATCTGAAAAACAGCTTTTCCCTCACAGGGACCAGAGCATCGTCTCTTTCCTGTGTTGTGCTCTTCCCAGCCTCCTGTTGTTTCTCTGCTCGCCCTTCTGCCTTTGCTCTGTTTCCTCACTCTTCCTGTCCTTGATTTCTCTCCTCCTTCTTTCTTTGATGTTCCTCTTTGTGCTTTCTCTTCATCCTTCCTGCCAAGCTGAATGAGGTGCTCCACTGGGAAGGTGCTGGCAAAGAGTAACTCGACTGTTTGGAGGGTTATGCCAGGTCGGAACACCTACAGAGGAATCCTTCATCTCCCCGTACTACACTTCATTCAGGGTTGTATGCACAGTCCCTTTGTCAAAAGTCAGGAAAATGAAGGTGCCACACAATTTGGGAAGCATATGCTAGTATTTAATGAGCTATGTCTGGTTTTTTGTTCTGGGGGATGTGCAGAAATTAGAAGCCACAATGACAACAAAGTTGGGAGAGCGTCAAATGCAGCATTAGCAAGTGGCTCAGGCTTACCAGTGCTGCTCACCCTCAGAAAGTGGCTGATTAAAAATGACACCTTCTTTCTTTGCAGTTCTGCTGCTTTGAGGGTGAAGCCTACCCCTTTGTAGAATACCAAGACAAGGTCATTTAATCATTTCAATTCCATTTATTTCCCTAGAAAAGATTTATCCAAGTTGCACTGGTCTCTTGAACAGGGACAAATCTCCCCCAGCTAGAGTCTCAGAGATAGGATTCCCACTTCAATGAAAGCAAGTCTTGTTTTTAAGGAAAAAAAAAATAATAATAATCCTGGTGCTAGTCAAAAAAGAAAACAAAAGAAAAGGATACAGATGAGAGAGAGAGACGAATTTTATTCCTCCTGGCACAGCAAGAGAGCAGTTGACCAACTTCCAACTGCAGAGCTATATTCTCTCCCAGTCAAACAGAGAAACCTTGCTGAAATCTATAAGCCAGATCCACTGATACGTTCTGGCTCCTTTGCCTGTTTCAGCAATGCAGAGCAGCTGTAAACCCAGCTCAACTTGCCACTTTCTGTCAGCTTTACCCTACCAGATTAGCACTGCTGTTAGCCTCAGAAATACCAACATCTGGAGGTTCCCCCACTGCCCAGTCTGACTTTAAACTTTGGAAATCTGCAATTCATCTCCCCATCAGCACAGCTGGCAGAACCAGCCCTGACACTGAACTTCGCCTTAGGCAGTTCTTTACCCAGAGCAAAATACATTTGTCACAATCTCCCATTCTACATTCACACAGCCAACCAAGCAGATCAAATAAAATTCATGTAATGATCGGCTCTTTGTTATTCCCTTGCCAATTGCCCAGGGGGTGACTCTTGACCCTGCCTGGGAGCAGGTGCCTTCCTAGTGCAGGTCTGAGAATCCAGCTAGCAAAACAAAATACACTGTTTCCTTGTACTTTTAGATTTCTTTGGATGTCAGGAAACAGAGCTCAGTCTTGTTTCCTGATCCACAGCCAGGAGAGGTGGGGGAAACTTGAGGTGCATTTTGAGAAAGGCAGAAAGAAGGCAGATCAAAAAGATTAAGGAAAACAGTAATAATAAAACCCCTCAAACTGTGCTTCTCTCTGCTCTGTGAAGCAGTACATCTTGGAAAAAATGCTCCCCCTCCAGTCATTCTCTCCAGGGATATACAACAGTCTCAGGAATTAATAGCATTCCTCTTGCAACATTCAAGTGCTGCTGCGCTCACAGTCCTATAAAATAGAATAAAAAATAAAAACCCATCCAAACCCAACCTCTTCATTTGCTTTTTGCCTGATAAAAACCCATGTAAAAAAGAATCCGGAAGAATTAGGGGGGTGCAGAGGTGTATTCACATCAGTTCTGATTTTCTATGAACAAAGGCTTTACTTCGTATATAAATATATAAATGGGAAACATTTGGCATGTTTTATTTTTTTCCTAGCTCACTCCCAACCCCTCACTCTGAGTGCATTAATATGTACACCTTCAGCATAATTGGGTGCTTCGTGTTGCCATGGAACTGAAACCTTTGCAGTTTAGATGGAGATGTACGCCAGGAAGCATACTGTTCTTACACTTCCTATAACAGAAGCAAAATCACTGCATAGCATTAACTCCTCTAGTATTTAAGGCATTTGGTGTCTTTCTTGTCTGCTCGTCTTCACACAGAGTTTGCTTTTTCCATCTTGCCACATGCAAATGGAACACATTTGACATAGCTATTCTCATCTTTATGAAGTCAATAGCTCACACACTGAGGACATTATAGAAGGCCCACGAGACTATGGACTTTCCCTTTTTAATAAGTGGCCGTTTGCAGGCATGCAGCAGCTGAGATGAGGGCTGGAGAACACATACATATATGAAATACATGTTGATACAGCAAAGTATTATATATCAAGATAGCACTTCAGCTGATTTTTGAAACCTAGTTGCAATCTTTATTACTAACGCTCTTGACACTCCTTCCAAATGTGATTTTATACCCATTTGTCCAAACAAACAATTACAGTGTAAAGCTCCTGCAGCAGGCACCAGCTCTTTCTATACCTCTTTTACATAACCTAGGCTGATGGGCTTCCGATGGCGAGCACAGCTCCGAGCACTTCAGTTACAGAAAAAATCAGTGAGTACAACTCCATCACCTAAAAATGCAGACTACAGTGATTATTTTCAGCAGGTCTGAGTTTTTTGCCAAAGCTTCTGAAAATGGCTGTACACACATTGCAAATATAGAGATTTTTATGTTCAAAGCAATACCAAGGTACACAAATATCCAGGTTCATTATAAAAAGATTACCATAATAAATAAACAAACACTCATTCGTGTATGTAAACATTGGATCTGTACCTGCAGGAACAGCTGGAAGCCAGTCCACAGTCTGAAGCCAGCTTGAGGCTTTTTTGTCCAAAGTTAAATATTTGCATAGTATTAAGCTTAAAATTAAAGCATTTGCTGAAGAAACTTGCTGAGTTGTGTATACGGAAAAACAAGAGGGAATTTAGCTTCCCTGCACATGGGGGTAGATTCTTGGGATGCCTTCTCCGTCCCATGAATTCCTGGACAGCAGAGAGACAGACAGACTACCAACCAGGGAATTCCCCTCTCGCTTTCCGGAGGATTTTGTGTGCAGGCTGGACAGAAGGGCAATAACCCAGGTAGTTATTTTATGAAGGCGGCGTTTGTTGCTTAGGTGCCTGCCCCTCAACCACCTGGTAACACTCCTTCCTTTTAGCACTGTCCCTGTCACAGAAAAGATCCATTCACCCAGCACCTCCATCTGAGCAGGCCTGCCACAAGAGACCTCCTCCTGGCTAGCAGCTCCCAATGGCTGGGTCAGCCTAACGGCTGCCAGTGAGCTCTGCCAGCTCACTGTCCTGGGGACACAGACTGGGGAGGCTGCTCACAGATGGGCTTTCTGAGACAGGGCTTGGCCCCTGGCATCCCCCCACTCACCAGCAGAAGACACAAAAGCACTGCTGTCCCTCTGTCTATCTGTCTGGACCAAAGCAAAACAGCTGGTCCCTTTCCCCAGGCGCTAGTGGGTGCACGCTAGACCCTACAGGTGCCTGTGCTGTCAAGTCCCCTCTCCTGCCCTCCACAGAGGGAAAGGCTGCGCTGGCAAATCAGCTCCCATTGCTCCTCCTTCTGACAGCTGCACATCCTCATGGCTGCATCCATTACCTCAGGTTTACATAAGGCTCCCACCATCAGTTTTCTAGTTACAGGAAAATGTGTATTGTGCTGTGATGAAAGACCAGTGCAATGTCAAGAGCATTAAAAGGACTCCAGGGACTGATTACAGTCAAAAGGGAAAGGATTTATGATGGTTAATAAAGTTAAATCTGCCAGAGTCCTGCTTATTCTTTCCAACTGCAGGTAACAAGATCTTATAGGAAAAATTATTAAAACGCTGCAAGTTATTACTGTCCCCTTTGAAAGAAAACCTACATCTTGCCATGAAGCACCTGGCTAGGAGAAAGCGTGGCTCATCAAGGTGCCTAGCTGACACTGAGTTGCAGAACAAGAGGGGACACATCATCTCTTTGCACCTCAGATAAGCTGCAAGGACATCGGAACAAAACAGATCTCTTCAGCACATGTCACCTGAATGGCCTCCAGTGGGTCCCCAGCCTGACCGCACCTGCCACACCAAGCCTCTGGTTGGTGGCTAGGGCAGGGCTGGGGCTTCATCCACCACTTCCAGTGCAAGCACCACACCGTACCACACAGAGGAGCACAGGCAGATGGGGTAGGAAGGCCTCCTCCTTTGTCAGCACTGCACATCCATGTGGAAGAATGAAGCAAAGAAGGAAGCTCTTACTTCTCATTCCCAGTCTGGTGTCACGTTTGCACCTTCTGCTGAAGAATGCAACCTAACTGGACTCCATAGGACTGCTCTGAAACTTGTTTTAAACGTTTTGCAACCTCACATGCCCAAAAGTTCACATGATTTTACAAGATGTCAATGATTTTCCCCACTGAGATAACAGCACTGAGAGAGGGCAGAGGAAAGTGGAGAGCCAAATTTTTAAACAACTGTTGGGAATTTTGTACCCATATCCAAAGTACATGCACTTTATTGGCTCTCAGGTTTCCATTTTCCTACCACTTAATAATCACAAATATATTATATATGCCCTTTCCATTTTGTCATTCTTTCACTATATTACATCAAATTTAATTCCCTGTGGAAGTGTGTAATCTTTTCAGCTGTGACTGCCTCTGAAGCTTTTCTGTAATAAGCAGAGCCTCGTCCTCCGGCAGGATGAGCCTTTATGAGCTGTGCTCCTGCAGATTAGTTTCCTGAAATGTTTGCAATGCTGTATGAGAACTGGCAAAAGAGGGAAACTAAAATAACACCCAAAAGGAAAAACAAACACGAAAACCTCTGCTTTCCTCTCATTCCTGAAATTTCATTTTGATTTGGGTAGATGGCATCAGAAGAAGCCTCACAAAGTGTGAGACACACTATCCCTTGCTCTACAGCTCATTAAAAGCATGGCAGCGAGATGGCAGCTTGTTCTTTGTGCCCAGGGAACAAGGAGAGCTGCAAGGGGTCACCACTCAGACAACCTCCTCTCCCTGCCACCTGCGCTTGGCTCTGTGACAGGTCCCCTCCGCCGGCGAAAAGCCACATTCCATCAAAGAGCGAAAATGTCAACCAAGACGCAGTCATGCTTTTTGTGACGAGATAGCTGCGGTGGCAGGAAAGCAGACCAGCTGGCCTGCTGGGTCCTGTCCAGACCTCTGCCCCTGCCGAACACAAAACTCATCCTCTTCAAACCAGCTTTCCATTACCAGCGCTCACACACACACCAAACCAATTCGTTTACAAGAACATGTATCAAAAACAAGTCTGAATGTTTAAAAATTCATCCACTCAGAAGAACAAGAGCAACAGAGATTATTATTATTTGTATAGTCTTCCTGAAAAGGTGCTTAGACACGGATAGAGGAGACAAGGCAACAAATGCAGAGAAGTCTACAAAAGGTAATGTTAATGGCATTTGGCCAGCAGCAGTTACTGAAGGTGGCTGCACAGGCCAGCCCAATAAAGCAGGATCAATGTTCGCTCACTTCAGTGGGAGCTATCGCCTGCAGGAGCTTCTCTTTGAACCGATCCAGAGACCAGCCGGATTTGGAAACCTCCTTACCATTTGGCACACAAGTTACCTGAGTTGTGAACTACACTCCCAAAACACACTGAATTGATCGCTGAAACGTGACCTTTCCCTTTCTTGTTCCCTGTAACACTTTCATCTTCCTTTCCCAACTCTCTCACATCACTGATGTAGCAGCAAATCATTTACAACAAATATTGTCTTCCAAATACATATATAAATACAGCACATTAAACAGATATATGTGTTTGGAGCAAACACTCACGTCTCCTCATCACTTTATAACTTCTGAAGCTAGACAAGCATTTTCAGTAATTGAATCCTCTTCTAGCTTATTTGAGGAATCCATTTTCTTGTAATTCTGTTTTACCCTTGTATATGCAACACTTAATATCTACAAAGTGGCTGATCAGTAAGAAAAAATGCCACGTAGGGAACCCTACTTAAACAAAAGTCTCAGGTGCCACATGCAGTGCAATTCAACTCCCATCAGCAAGAAGAACCGTTTTTCCACCAGCTTCAGTGGGAGTTGCAGTGGGGCTATAAATCAGATGAAGATGCTCCATGCTAACAGTTATGTGGTATGCTATGAACTGCTTCAGAACATAAAACAGTGATGTAACCACTCTCATAAAACCAGTTTGATCATGGTTTTACAGGACCTGAGTGTGTTAACAGTTTCAAGCCAGAACAATAGAAGAGAAAAACATGCCAGCTACCAGTGACCTTACGTTTCTGGCCTCGTAGCCCAGAAATTAAATAGCCTCCCTTCACTAGATCTGGGTTTCAGTCTCCAATTCCTTATTCAGGATGAGGAAAAAAGGCTCAATATATAGATTTAATTCCTATTGAAATCTTGGTCAAAGATGGTGGGTGATGTAAAGCTAAGCATCAAGGAAATAACTGCCATCATCTGGCTGAGTTTGGTAAAATGGAGTTAATTTACACTTCTTTAGGGACTCACTGGTGTGTGAAATTAATCTAATTTAGATTGACCAGAAATTGAAAATGGAATGAAGAAGAAAAGCAATTAAAAACCTTTTCTAAATGCAAAAATAGTACCGCTTTATGTGCAGCAATACAAAGTACAGAACCTTCATGCTACTGTTGCTACCCCCTCCTGCTTGAGAAAGAGAATAACAGTCTGAATATCTACGTATCACCACTGTACCAGTATAACTTCATCCAAAGGAAATATTGGTGGAATGTTTCTACCAGTGTCTGTGAATAAATACATTTTCAAGTTAAAACAGCTCACTATTCTGCATACAGACCAGGCCTAGTAGATAAATATCTGCTGGAACAGCTTGGTGTAACTGATTGCACATGTGGCTTAACATTTACTGCAATGACTTTTAGCACCTTCACATTATTGTTTCTGCGTTGTTCCAACAAGCAATGGTTAATGTAAGATGCAGACATTGACATACCGTATACTTATGAATAACTGGTTCCCAGAGATGTGGCAGTGATAACATTGTCATCGTACGATT
>JBCJKH010080143.1:37900-57009 GCA_039877255.1 Loriculus beryllinus
CTGCTTCCATGTCCCCATGCTGGACATATGCTATGCAGTTTCTTCACAATCTCATATGATCGCCACAGAAATCTACTACTGCAGACACTGGTTTGTTGCCTACTCATCCTAAACCCAGTACTTGTCTAAAATGGAACTACTCTTACTTAACGTCCTGACAAATAGAGGAAACCAGTGCTGCCCTCTGACCCAAGCATTTAAATTCAGGAGCTAGTTATTCCATCGCTGAAGTCTGAAATCTGTCAGTTGTCCTCTGCAGGATTATCCCTAGCCCAAATCTTGTCTTCAAGATGTTTCTATGGGGAAAATCCTTCTTACAGATGCCTGTAAGATAGGGAATTGGAATGGACATCAACGGGATTCTCTTAGGCCACCCACTAATCTCTTAAAGAATGACACTTGCCAAATGCTCCACACCAAGGACCTTCAGTTTCCAAGATTTTAAGGAATCTTTGGAAATACTAAATTGTTGAAGAGAAACTAGGATAAAAGTCTAGGTTTAGGTAGTGGAAACAGAAGTCCTGGTGAAACAAACTGTTTAGCACCACATATGGTGAAGGCTTTTGTGATCTTCATACTGGGGAACAACTGAACAAGACTGGCCAACTGCTGACAGATGCTGCTCTAATATTGAGCAAAGATCCTTACAGGGGGTCCACGAGGAACAGATACAGGTGTCAGCACTGAGTTGCTCATGAACAAGTCTTTGGCGTGGATACCTAACCAACATGAGATGGACAGTTTGAGTTTGTGATCTATATCTCACCGGAAGAAGGTTACAAAGCTCCCATCACCTGAGTGTCTCCCACGGAGTTTTCCAGGAAGGACACAGTGCAGTGTTTCAGAAATGCTGAAGCCCTCAATGAGAAGTTACTGCTTTGAAACAGTGGGAGAAAAGCCACAAACCTGTAACAGACACAAATACACACCCCTCCTCGAGTACTCATCACAATTGCAACGAAAACCTTGTAAACGTGGAATGATACAGTATTGTCTCTTAAAATGTAACAACAAAACTAAAATAAACAAGACAGATGAACTTCAGTACTGCCCTGTGGAAAAGCAGTGCATCTGCCAAGAAATAGGCTTGTGCTACTGCCACCGCAACACAGAAGAGTGTGATCATTATCAGGTGAGTTACAACCAGCAGCACTGGAATATAATCTTATTTTGCTGTAAAAATAATTTTGAAAAATTGCTGTATTTTGCAACGCATCACATATTTGTGTCACAAATTATATTGAAAACATACAGATACTAATGATACTTCAAATATACTGTGTAATGAAAAATATGACTAAACAACTTTGAAAGTGACTTATTACTTTTTCCCCACACCTGATATGAAAAACCTACTGTATCAATTTACTTATTTTATACTATCAAAAGCATCCTTTTTTGAAAGGGGTTATTTCTTTCCTACCAGTTTGTAGCATTCTGCTTCCACTTTTGCAATTTATGCAACTCAAGAGTTTCATCTGCTGGTGGGAGGGAAAAGATTTGAACAGCTAGAAATAAGTGCAACTACAAGAAATGGCCTGTAGTTGAAAGAGAGATGACAGCAGGATAGAACACATAACCAGAATATTTTAGAAGTCTAAAATTTTTCTTCCAATTGATATGATATGGACAACAGATGGGTTTTTAAACACAGCTCTTGGTGCAACTTTACATGTGAGAAGGAAAATAATTTGGAGTTCACGGGAACAGGAGCAGATTGTTCTGTGGATCCAGTTGGTGTCATTCTACAGCCTTCAACTCTCCTGCAAAATACTGTAAGCAGAACAGCAGGAGTCCCAAAATTCCCCACACTGGCTCCAGCTCAATAAATCATTTCTATTCACAAAGTATATAGAAACAGAAAACGATTATGGTTGGAAAGGACCTTAAGATATCTAGTTCCAACTCCCCAATATAAGCATATACGTAACTTCAGGTGCATATGTAAAACTCAGTGATGTCTTTATGTCTTTGCAATCTGCCTGAAGATAAAGTTTCACTTGGGGGTTTTGCTAATCAAGCACCAGATACACCAGACAGATATTCATGGGCTTCACTTCTCACTGTGCCTGCATGTTAAGTTTTCCACCTGCCGTAGCATTTTCTTCACATGCTAAGCAATGCACTCACCAAACTGCCCAAGATGAGACTTGCTGCGTGTAGGAGGCTTCCAAGCAACAAAGGACAAGAGAAGCAGAAAGGACTGTGAATACACAGGACATCCTCCCAAGTACACAAGAAGCATCACTGACAACACAGAGGAAAATAATACAAGCAGTATCAAAAGTGTAAGTTTAATCACTTTAATTACTTAAATTCTTCCTGTTTAAATTTTAAACTAGGAAACTGGGGAAAAAAAACCTGTGGGAGAGAGAAGCCAAGGCCACTCCTGGTTTGCCTTCTGTTGCTGGTGAGATCCAAGCCTTGACCACCATGATCTGAGAATCAGCATATGGTTGTGAAAGACTGTGAGCTCTGTGTACGTCACAATGAAGACTAACATTTCCTACAAAACATCCATTAATGACAAAGAGTGTGTTAGTAACAAGTGGGCATGGTGAAGATTATGGGTACAGTGTAAAACCAGCCCCAGTCTCTTCAAAAGTCCCATCACTGCTTCCAATTCTTCCAGAGCTCAGTCGCAACATCCTGTACTAAAAGGGAAACGAGAGCAACTGTGCTGCCATCAGATGCAGAGAGACAGACACCACCTGGCATAAATCAGGGGACTTGAACGTAAATCCAAGCTGCCCATGGAACCGAGCTGAATCATGCCTCCCAAAGGTTTAGTGCAGATGAGTCTGAGGGTGTCCCTGAGGGCACTATGCTGTTTTAGGAAGCACTGGTGTGCCCCATAGACACTAAAACATTTCGTAGTGTTCCCAATAGCCATCTTAAGCAATATCTTGCTCAGGCAGTTACCCTTCGAATTGTCCTGATACTTCAAATGCAAATTAGACACAGTTGAATGAAGCCAGCGTAAAACTGGCTGCTTCTGCATTGCCTACATGCACCCACTTAATAGAAGCATCTCTTCCCTCCACTCTGCAGAAATGAAGTTAGAGTAAGTGCTAGTCACTCTAACACCACAATAAAATGCCCTAAATCACAAATTTCCACCTTGAACTTTACCAATTTGGGAGGAAAAAAAGACCCTTTCTTTTTCTAAGCACAGCATTTAACATCTGTTAATGGATGCAAGTCTATGCATGCTACTCTTCTCTAATGCCTTAGCTGCTGACTGTACCTTAGTTGGGCTATTTCCTCTCTTAAGTAGACAGAACTGGAGTCCAAAGCAGCATGTAGCCTGACCTCTGTGATGATTTATATGACCTCTAATAGCATAAATACTATGAGCAGAGGTGCTCGTAGTAAGTAGCACAACTATTGATTACTCTGAGAATAGTCACTTAAAAACAAACACACAAACAAACAAAAGACAAGGTTCAAATCCTGTGGTCAATTTTAGCACAAAGCATCTATTGTCTCCCTATGAATCGATAGCAGAATACAGCATCTGCCTACAATACATCTCCATAACATAAGGAAGTGGAACTGACAAAGAGAACGCAGCACAACAATGGCATTTTTGTACCTAACTCATACCAATGAATGAGTTATTATTAACCAATAATATGAAAATCATTCAGTGTAAGGTAATTTTACCCTAAACTCATGAACTGTGTAGCAGAACCAGGAACTGAACCTATGGGTATTAAGTCCCTGCCTAGCCCAGCCTGCTCATCACTAGACCGTATTTCCTTAGGTAGAGCATTACAGTAAGTACATCTAGTCAGCTGTGTACTGTTGAGCTTGTGTGATTGCACATCACAGACAGGAAACCATACCACCATAAAAGGGGTATTCCATGCATACAACACTGTCATTTCTAGTTTCATTGCAAAGCATGTGAATTCCAAGTGCAAACTCAAGCATTAAAAGCAGTTTTATGGGTGAAATAAAATATACACTGAAGCAGGGACTGTCATTCTAGTTTTCAGAGTATCTTTAAGAAATGGTTATATAAAAGTCACCATTCCATTTCAAATCTACAAAAATGACATAACAGCAGAATGAAAAAACTTCTCTCTCACTAATGCACCCAGGCACCTTACTGCAGTACACCAGCAGAACAGCCCCGCTGCTGAAGGAATAGAACTGGCACAACTACAGCAGAAAGGATTTTAATCTACAAGCACTTCACTGTGGAAAGCAACTGCTCAAACAAGCATGCTCTATGCAGATAAACCAAATCTTTCATACTGCACTTCGAAAAACAAATTCCATGCACAAAGCAAGGTTTCGCTACAAATGTCTCTCATGTGTGGAAAGGTTCAGCTGAGGTAAAGAAAGACGGCACACCGATTTCTGGTTGGTGAAACGAGCTCTCCACAATATGGAAGTGTTTTGCATTGATGCTCCCAAAGAAACACGTACTGTGGCAACACCACTTCAACTGACCTTAGTAAGACTGATGCCGCATTCAACGCATTCCCCACAGCCAGCCTTGTCTATGACTGCATAGAAGCTTTTGCTTCTCATCCCCACAAACAGCAGAGCCATCATGACTGGTGTTCTGTCTCTCTCTAAGGAGCAGCATGTTCACATGGGACAGGCTGTGGGGTAGCAGGACTGCAATAAGCACAACTACAGGAGCCATGCAACGTTGTCAAATCCACTTGTGTGACGAGGAGCTAAGGGCCCGTACCCACTCAGGTTATGTTATACAGATTTCAGTAGTTCCTAGGGGCTGATTCCACACACACAATAGCTTTTGGGAACCTACAAAATGTGTGTGTTTGAGCAATGTAGCCAGACAAAAGCATGGCCTTTGCACATTCGGAAATCATACCAAACCATGCAGTATAATCAGAGTTAAAATAAAGTAAGCCTGCAGTAATGAGAAGATTTCATTAAAACTCTCCTGTCTTAATCTATTCAGACTAAAACTTTGTTTTTATCAATCTAACTGTACATTTAGGGGTGGTCTTCTTGGAAAAATGCTTCAGCCTGCTACGACAGTGCTCTTGCAGATGGACTGGTAATGAAATACAAATAGAACATCGAATATGAAAAATGTGATGTGCAGCACATTTTTTCTTTCCTATACTTATTTAATTGTAATTTGCACCTAGTTACTTTCACGCCGAGCGTCTCACGTAGTTAATTGGTGTAAATTAAATTTCACCTTTTTTTAACGGGAAAAAGTGGTGAACGTACATTGGTAACTGCTTCAAGTTTTGCTGCAATATGGGAACAACTCAATCACCTGAAGACACTTAAGGGTTTGAATGGACAAGATACTTGGCCTTTCAACAAAAGCAAGGAAAATGGAACAAGCATGTAGAACAACTTGCAGGGCAAGAAATCCCTCTCTGCAGAGCCTTGTGATTGGGACTATTAACCTCTGAAGATCTATACAAGGACCTTAGGATGTGAGAGTTTATTCCTGAGCAAGCCACTGCCTGCACACACACTGTACACCCCTTGCTGCCCATGCACCAGTGCCACTTGCAGCAATTACTTTCATCTGGCAGCCACATCCTCGCCCTACGCCACTCTCTCCAATCACGCTGATTTCAATAGAAATTCCACCCGAAATCAAGGCCAGCCCACACCTCCCATGGCAGATGGTGAACAGCCCTCACTCGTTATGGGCGCCGAGCCCAGCAGCACCCATCTGCTGTTGCTCCAGCCTGTACCCACACAGCCACGGCTCACACCCCAGCAGCCCTCAGCTCACCCTTGTTCCCCCCTCAGCCAAGGCCTCAGGCACAGGCTCTCACCAGACAACATGACGCAGCCACCACAACACCCCCTGCAGCCATCCTCCACCAAAACGTGTGGTGAAAACTCTCACAGGCCCCATGGTGTTCCCTGCTAGCCTCCTGCCCTCACAAGTCCTGGCACTTAACAGAACTATGAGGACCTCTCATCCAGAAGAGTAAGGCAATTCAAGTAAAGGACACTCAAAGCCTCCTAATTAACCACATAGGAAAATTGTACCCACGCTACTATTGATAGCATGCACAGAAATTTCAGTGATGCCCCTACATAATATTTGCCTGCATTAAGAAAATCACGGAGTTGCAGAAAGGACTTAACTGTCAGTTAGCCAAAACCCACTACAGGGCCAAAAGTAAAAAATACTGAAGTCGGCACAAACAGAAAGCATTTGATGAACTTTATATTTGGTTATCATCAAGCAGATGCAGGGAAAGGTCTTTCTCCACCTACAACATCTTGGTGTCCTTATGTGCCACTGCTCAGATCCCCAGCTCGACGCTTCTGCTGCTGCAACACTAAGGTATGACTACACAAAACTAAGTCAGTTCAGCACAACAAATGAAAATTCACCTGAAAACTAACATTTCTTGTGAGTTTTCATGAAATTTCTTTTAAGTTCCTTCTGAAGGATGTTGTACTGACAGTGCACAAGAAATCCTGCATTTGTTTGGAAAATAAGGATGCAGTGAGAGCAACAGAGTCCACTTCCTTATAGTGCCTCTTCAACATCCCTTGGCCATGACCTGAATGTGTGAGAAAATACATTCCTGTGTGAGAAAGGACACGTTTCCATCTGTGCTTGTTCATCTCCTCCTCTCTGTGCTGAGATTATCAGCAATGGTGCTGGCTACAGAAGCAGCTTACAGATGTAACTGTTTCTCATTATAGCATCTCAGCTGCTATCTGTCCCAAAGCATAATCAGCCACTGTGTACGTATGCACATATGGTAGTCTACAAGATAAGACCACAAATATCAAAACTTGGTTTTGAGTATTTGTTGTTAGCAACAATAAAATCTCAGAATACACTAGTCAACAACCTTATGCCGCAGTTTACAGCTACTTCACTTCTGGGTGAAAGGAAGAAAAAATACTGATTATTTTTTGGGGGGTGAAAATCTGAGGGAGCAGGACAGTTTGAAGGGGAATTCAGAAGCACTAAATTATTCCTTTCCTAAAAAGTCATTATTCCCACACCTTTCCTAAAGACATGTCATTTTCATGATTTTATTTCCTAACATTATTGTTTAATATTTGTATCCATGCTACTAAAGCAACAAGTCATCCCAGGCTTAATAGCTCAGCATGACTTTGAAGATAAAAACTGAATAACAGCAGAGAAAATTGTCAAGGAAATATTATTATAGAAAGATTTAACTTAAAATCAATTGCTTTTATTCTAATGCATTCATACAATCATTCACTTCCCCTTTCCATAAACTGGTTATAAAATCTCTTGAGACAGAGGACTGTTGTGTTGTATACATGCCTAATGACCCTACAGGGGAGTATTAAAAAGAAGAAAAGACATTTATGTAACATTTTATAGGGGCAATCACAGCTCATCAGATTATTTTCTTTTACATGTGAAAGCAGTTCAAATTAAGGGACTTTATCCATTTATTAATCTATAGCGGTTTTTCAGAGGAAAAACAATGGTAGAGAGGTGGTAGGAGGTGCACTTGGCATGCACATACATAAAACCTTCCAAGGACTGCACATGCCTGAGCAAATTCTCTCTTCTGCCTTTTAAACATTCCCATCCCAAGGCTGTTTCAAACCACATCTTCATGATGAATACCTGGACTTTGTACAGCTGAGGGTACCAACACAGTATTTCATTTCAAAACCCAGTCATATCCTACTCCACAAAAGCTTGGGTGCTGCTATTTCTTTGCCTATCTTGCTGCTCCCTGATTGCAAGCATCTCACCGGGCATGATTCGTGTTACATAACTCCAGCTTGTTAAAAACAGCAGTTATTTAGCTTGGTAGTGTGATAAGGTAATGAGGTAAATCCAGAATTTGCTTATTGCAGATGCAGACAAAAGCTGCTCGTCAAATAATATGTCCATGCAACATTAAACAAATGAATAAGCACTGCACCAGCACTGTTTACGTTCAAAAGTAATTAAATCTTCCAAATTCAGGATCCTGTACTCTGGACTACTGAGTGCCTCTTCTCACAGCACAATATGCAAACTCCCTAGTGCATATGCGCTTGATGTTTTTAAAGAGCAACCCACCCCCCCCAATCATCAGAGAATTAACAGTTGAAGATTGAATTAATTCATTTCACTCACAAGAACACTGTGCTGCTTTACTGTTTTGGCTGACTTTGACGAGACAAAATCCTCCTCCTCGAGTTAGCTGCAAAATGCTTGTGTTTCTCAAGCAACCATTCTTACTCATGTCCCTGTTTTGGTTACGAAGCGTAAAAGCAGCAGCTGGAGAGGGTTAAACAGAAGCAAGCCTCTGTGATCCAGCAAGGCAAAGAAATCTGTTCAGGCCCTGTATATTCAGCATTATTCAGCACTATTGGGACCATATGCCGGCATCCCTGAAGGCCCACCTGACAGCATGTCCTCTATATTATGCAAGTGATGTAGTCTCCCCAAGGCAAATCATCACCTGACCATCCTGGTCTTTGCAGCTGAGCCTAGTATCCAGTGACACGCTCCGTGGAGCAAGCCATTGCCACATAACTATATTCCCTTCTCAGGCACTTCTCCAGGGGGAAAGAGAAAAATAAAACATAAAACTAAACTGCTCGTATTTCTGGCATCACCACCACAGCAGAGCAATAGGGAGGCGATTGGCTGCTCCGCCAAGGAGCAGCAGCAGTGGGGGCCTTGTGCGAGCACCGGCTGCCTGCCGAGCCCAGACCTGAAATTAGGTCTCAGCCTGCTTGACTGCAGGGGAAGGGAGGGGAAGAGAAAAAAAAAAGGCAGCACTTTCTCAGAGCAGGAAGAAGGGGAGGCCATGAGCGTTTCCTGTTGTGCAGCTGAAACAAGCAAAGACGTCATTACATTTACACTCCCTCAGGGTGTCAGCAGATTGAGGGCCAAAGTTCAGTCATTTCCAATGCACTGCAAGGAGGGAGGTTTTGGAGGAGAAACCAGCAGTGGCTTCATTGCTAACAGCATTCTCTGCGCTTGCATAGCAAAACAGCTAAGCAGCATGTTACCGGGCTCAGCTGCAAAGTATCGTATGTGACTAGAAACAATATTTGCTCTGGAGCTGTGCTGCTCTTGTTTTTCTTGTACAGCTTGTATAAGAGTATTACTACAATACAGAAGTGCACTAAGCTCTCGCTACAGCCCATACTTCTGCAAATGTCTGGAAATCAAGCTTTACATACTTTTTGATTCCATGGAGTAAAACATGTTTTGTGAATGCATCTGGGGCACAACTAGAGTGTAAAACTACAGGATTCCCTTGTCAGATATGGCTGACAACCCAGCAAAGCAAATACAGATGCTTCTTTTCAAGTTTCGCCTCTGAAGCAGATAAGGGCCACAAATTTAAGCAAAGGGATGAAAGCACAGGAATTGGTTAGTGGCATGCAGGAGTTCAGCATCTGGTAACTGATTGTCTTACAGACTGTCCATCTGACCCTAAGTAAACCTTTGGTATGCTTACTTGGAAAGCTTAGGGAGAACCTGGATTGCAGTCCTACCCACCATTACTACCTGTGTAAATTAAACGTTAGAGAGACTTTTTTTATGGAAAGCATCGTTAAGAATCCAAATGGGACCATCTGGGAGGTTTCAGAGTCTCCACCACTAGAAGCTTTAAAGAGCTGTCCAAAAAACCACCCATAGGAAACCATTTTGTTATAGCCGATCCTCCCCTGGGGCAGAGGCATATAGAACATTCCCACTCATCATGAGACACACTCTAGACCATTTTTCTTAGTTGCTGAACAATACTGCAAAATACAGTGATAAATACAGTCATTCCACATCCCACAACAACCTCTGGTGTCCAGGACACAAGACTTTTCCCCTGTATGCTGAATGAGGCAGATTGGCAGTGTTCCACTTCATAGAAGCTGATTTTCAAACAAAGGCACTTAATTTAATGAACCTCAGTGAAAATGAGCGGAAAATGATTTTCTGGATTCTCATTCTACCATCACTAGCTGAAGAAGAGTATCTTTATTGTGTTTCTGCAATAACCACCCTGTGGCCACACTAAGAACTGAAGCAGCCTTTCAGCCCTGGTAATTTTGAGTACTAGAGCTGAAACTAGGCAACCACCAGTCTGCCTCCTGAAGTCATAATAAATCATATCTTTTGTGGGAGATATGCAATGCTACTGGCTTACCAAAACTTTTCATTTTACTATATTTTAAAAAAATAAAATAAAGCAGAGATAGTATTTTTAATTATTTATAAAGTAGATTCTGGATACTTTTCAAAACATATTCTTCTACAAGGATATGAGCTGGTTTGGTTGTTTTCTACCCTTTCCTTAATTTTTTCAAAGACAGCTTATCTTGAAGATCCACTGCCCAGTTAAGCATGAAGAAACCCCTAATGCTTCTTGTTCTGACATTAGCATGAAGACTTAATCCTGAAGGAGGTCAGTCTAGCACTAGTCATCAGGACTGTTTTCAGTATACAAAAAGCAGACAAATGAGTCTTTGGTGATGGCAGTGACTTACAGTACACAATATACAGTCTTAGGAAGAAAATCTGATTGCAATTCTGCATCAAATGAAAGAAGCATTAACTTTAGCAAAGACAGTTTGAATTAGTTCAATATCAAAATCTGACCCTTAAAAATGCAGGTGCCGGATCAAAATCCAGTCCAAACCACACACAGCAATGGGTGGAAGCAGTGACGTTCTCGTGAGAGAAGGAGAAAGGGGACAAAACCTTCAAAGTACTTTAAGCACGCTTCCACTGTGCACAGCATCCTAAACAACACGTAAGACAGCCATTCAATTTCCTGAAATCTGACCATAAAGCACTGCACTCACTCAGGGTAAGCATGGTCAACTATTTTTAGTCCAATATCCAACAATGAAAAAACGCACTCACAAGTTGTACTTTTGACTGTGCTGAGACAATTGTCGCATGGCACAACCGCAGCACGTGGCCAGGCTGTATAACCACTCAGCACTGGCACATGGTATCACAACAGGCATTTTTCATACATATATGGCTGCCCGCTGCAATATATAGTGTCTGTTAAAAAACAGAGACTATAATAAGGAACATCAGTGTTTTCACTCAACCACTGATGTCCTGAGACCTAATCTTCAGGTAATTACGACTCACTATTCCGTTAGTTGAAGAATAGTATTAAACCATCTCTACCATAGTTTGAGGTGAGAAGGTGCCATGCATTCCCTGCAGCATACTCTGCATCCAAATATGACCCTAGTATTTTTAAGAGCTGGATCTGTTGTGTCGGTTTTAGTCATTTGAAGTTTGAAACTTAAAGCAAAGGGACAGATGCAAATTGTGAACTGGCCTAACTGTCAGTGCTGTTCTTATGCTGATGAAGATACATGCTTTTTCACTCCAAAATAGAAGCTGGTTATCATAAGTACAAATACATATGGAAACCAACTCTTAAAGCTGGCTACCTATAAAATATTTAACACCTTTACAGATTCCCACAAAACAACTTAAGCTTTTTACCCTTTACAATCCATCTGCGTTATACTTAGCACAAAGCCACTGTATCATATCACTTGGCAATTTAAACTACGCACCACATTTATACAATTCTTTCACTCCCATTTGAAAAGATGTTTGAGAAGTGCAAGTGGAAAAACCATCACGAGTTTTTTTTCTTGAAGTGTCTCATCACTAAAGGAATTCCCTCAAGCAATCCTATAAACAGATAATCAAAACATCCTGTGACACCGTTCTGAGGAAAACAAGCCAACTAAAGAAGACAAGGTCCAAGCTGCCAACACTTGATAGCAGGTAATTGTTTCTTTTCAGAGTATACATGGCAGAAAACAGAAGTGGGGGGCTTGGTTTTCACTGGGAACCTGGCACCCAGCCTAAATATGGCACTATGCGCCCATCACTGAGAAGGACACAACTCAACCACCAGTGAAGGGGCAGCAATCATAAATTCCTGAAGTATCCCCCATCATCTGTCTTCTCGCCTACTGCACTTGGGTGCCCCATGCCGTGCTCTCCTGCCCCAGGAGGACCCTGACACCAGCACTGGCACTTCCTCATGTACCTCAGGGGCTCCCCAGACATAGGGATGCACAACCTCCCATTCAGAAGCTGCTGAAAAAACACTGTGCTGCAAAGAGAAAAATACTACTGTGGTTATGTCGCAAGGGTTGAATTTAGGACAAAAAAATGTTAAATTTCAAATAGAATCACCCCATACACTGCAGGTGTGTGCGAGTGTCCATAAGGGTACAATGTGAAGAGTGTATATGTGTATACACATGTACATACATACACTCTCATATGCCAGTTTATATATGTAAAATAATATCGATGTATGTATACAGTATAAAATGTACATACATGTAAAAATGAAAGTTAACATATGAAAGTGATCTTGTTAAAACTCTTAATCACAAAACCCTGTGATTGTATCTACCTTTTGTAAGTAATGACTTAAGAGAGGGTTTTTTTGGAGAGAACATGTTAAGTCCTGGAAGCTAAGTGGAAGAAAAAGCAAAGTCTTATTTTGGGGCTTGCTCGAGTATTAGTATTTTATTTCAAACGTCAAACCAAGACAAACCAGATCTGAAAACCATTCTTAAGAACCTGCAGTTTTCAACAATAGGTAACCTAATTTCAAGAAACCAAAGGCAACTGCTAAAATATTTATTGAAATTGCTTTCATGGAAACAATGAGAAAACACTATAAAAATGTTAAAAATATTAAATCAACTTGACTGCTTCTGTATCTTATGAATTCAACAAGATCCTAGGCAACAATAATATTTAGAGTAAATATTTTTCTAATGGGAATAGCATTTTCACTCAAATTGACCAGATGATATCAATTAAAAAAAAGCAAATATTAGAATACAGAAAACACTTCTACTGACTTAAAGAAGTAACTGCAATCCAGTGAGCACAAAGCTTAAGAAGACTTACTTTTTCTTTCAGAGATCTTTCATAGGCTTTCTTTCCCTTACAGTGTTTTGAACTAAATTCAATCCAAATGATGAAAATCTGCTCACTAAAACTTCAGAAAGCACACGCTAACCAGTGTAAAATACTGCAAAAGTGCACAAATATAAAGTTTAATATATCAAAGGCAAATCTAATACCAATTCCAAGTTTTGTACTTACGCTCTAAACCCACTCAAAAAAGACAAACAGTGAAATAAATAAATAAAAATCAGTGATACAAAAATACAGTAACTTTCTACGTAATATCCCATCTGTTCCACCAGAAAACCATGCTGCAGCAAGCCACAGGGGCTAGAGCTATGAAAAGCCCTTGTAGAGGAGCCAAACGCTGTAATGAGCAGTTGCAGCAGCCGTGGAAAACCAAACCAGCCATCGCAGTAAGGAGGCAGCCCTCAATGCGCTCGGTGGGAACTCACCATCTCACGTCCCATGGGCTAGGAGGACCCAGGCTGCCAACGTCCTCAGAGAGTTCCCCAGATCTTGCAAACCCAGGGTCAGAGGTTTACATGTACCAGTAAAGCTGGGGAGCGCTGAGACGCAAGTGCTAGTCGTTTGAGGTTGTGGTGTTTTGACATTGTTTTTTACGGGAAAGTTTTGTCTCCAGAGTTACAGACGCAATAAACTGGATTTCCCCAACTCCTCCACAGACCACACCTCCTGATGCTGCTCCCTGTTCTTGTATTATGCATCTAGTATCTGCACACAGAAATAGTTTCGGGAACATGGGAACGGGCACCCTAGTATGCCTGCTACCCCTGAGGCTCATTAAAAATAGGAGCTGCTGTTGCATGCCAGATGCTTGCTCACTGTTGTGTGCCTTGCAGCAGACGAAGTGCAAGTCTTCCAGCCACTCAGGCAAAGAGGCAAGCAGGAGAGACCCAGATCAAAGAAGTACTAAGGGGTGCTCTGTTATGGTTAGGAAGGCCAATTAAGGTGCACGTCCCTCTACTTCCAGCTGGCAAAGTGTGAGGTACTCAGGATTAAGTAGTAAGAATTTACTTCTGCTGCTTCTATTACTATTCATTAGGTGTGTGTTAAAAAGATACCCGACACTTCCAGCCTTTGGCTGCAATATCACACCAAATACAGGTGTTGGGGCAAGGTCTAAGTTCTTTCAACCATGCTTGTAAAGGCTTTGCTTTTGCTCCAGGTCACCATCCCCAGAACAAATGTTGGAATTGCAGAACCCTAGGCAATTAGGAGACCATACCTGGACTGGAGTGAATTCATGAGCCAACACATTATCATAGCTCTCATTAATAAAATAATAAACTGTGCAATTACAGCGGGTTGTACACATACCTCAGGGTATGCAGTAAGGCACAAATTTAGAAATGGAATGTTTCCAACAACCAACAACTTAAACAGGCCAGGATCTTTATCAAATGATTAGGTTGCTCAAGAATTACTCCAACAAATGGCCCTTTTTGCCCAAGGTTACACATTCTAAAATTATATCATAAGCTTTGGTTGATCTGGGTTTTTCATCTCCCTTTATTTTGTTGTAGCATTTAAGAAAAGAAACTAGCTCACCTCCCCTCTAATCAACCCATCTGGTGCAAGATTCTATCAAAATTACATCTAGAAATGGGGAAGTGCAAAGAGAAACCCAGCTATCAGTGATAAGCTAATTCAGTTCATTGCGACCAGTCTTCAGATAGAGGACTACATACAGAGGAAAGGTAGGTTACATTAAAATGAAGCATCATTACTAGAACCTTGCAAACCTATCGCAAATATTGTTCTCTTGTATCTTTTTATGCTGGACTGAAATTATGCCACCTTAAACAAGAAGGTATCAGACATCACTAAAAATATATATATAAATATAAATATATATAAATTACATGATGCACAAGCTGAAATGACATGGAAGCCTCTCACATGTTAATAAGCAGTTCTAAATCCAGACAATGGAATTTCACTGGGAAACAAGCATACAGGGCAGGTAAGGTACAGTCAAGGCTCCAAGCTCACAAATTCTGCTAGAACTATGACGCCCTCAGGAACCCAGGAAGTTCCCTTCTCAAACAGGTTATAACTACAAAAAAATATAAGCTAAAACCACAGCTCTAAGCCACTGTCAGTTCCAACACTTGTACGTAAGACTTCACACATTTTATATTCAAATCACAATGAAAGCACCTTGGGGTGGATAATACATCTTTTCTTTCCAAATTACCTTCTACCATCTGGCAATGTAACTACCATTTCTGTTGAGAGTGCCTTTTGTTTTACATCTCCTCTGCCTGAAGTATCCAGAGGCTGTTTCCATGTAGACAGTTCTTCCAGTATTCTCACCTAGTGTTACTATATCCAATAGAAGAGCAGACCTTCAGAGCAGGCTGAAGGTTTCCATTTATAGGCTGAGACAGTCACAAGGAACATTATTTCAGCAGTACAAGTTCTACCTACAGCTGATGGCAAAATCTTGGCCTCCAGAAAAAGATAATAAATAATAAAATCAATAACAACTTCCTATTCTGCACTTCTATTGAAGTCAGGATTTGATCCAAAATGACAGAGTTTTCATTTTATTCACAAGAGACAAGACAGTTCACACAGTAACACAAGCTGTGCCAAGCACAGTTTGGTGTCATCTTCTCAGCTGTGGGGCACTGATTAGAAAACTGTGAGATGAGGGCAAGATGGTTTTGGGCTTGCCACCAGAGAAAGTGAAGGTCAAGCAACAAGGTAACAAGTGTTGGCAAGATGCAAGTAGGGCTTTTTTTATGATATCTTTTCTTTACATAATCTATTTACACAGGTAATCTGTTCATGGATTGACTTTTTGGTCATGTTCCCGCAGCCATGAGACCTGGCACCACTAGTTCAGTGATGGTGCCGAAATGGGCGTCCTAACAGAGGAGTGAGGGGTCATGAGCACCGTGGACAAGCTGACTATCATGCACCACAAATGACAGGGCCTCAGCAACCATCCTCTAGCCTACTGACTAGAGCAAGAGTGATATGATTTACCCGCCAGCAACAAAAGGATACAAAAGGAATTCAAAGTACTTCAACATAGAGGACAAACATCTTCAGGGTCCAACAAGACATGACCTTAGCTCCATCAGTCACAGGCAATAAAATTGGCCATGCTCAGTTACTGACTGTTGACATCAATGCATCAGCAATGTACCAGGAACAGTGAATAATGCTTTAGAAAGACCACGTGGACATAGATACCTATATACGCACTTGTGAAATAAATGTCAATGCTCACACATAACTAATGCAAATGAACTTATTTATTTAAAGTAAATAAGAAGTTAAAACCTCCACTGAATCTAGGACAAATCTTCCTCTCAGTGACAAACAAGCAAGACCTGCAACCATGACCTCTTATTAAGTTATTCCAGGTATATGGTACTGTGAATGAGATAGAACATGACTGGATGCAGAAACTATGATCACATAAATGTATAGTGTATATGCATGTATGTATACAGGCATAATTAAGTTTTTCTTCATGCACTGTAGCAACCCCTCTCAAATTTCTGGTGTAATCTGCTTATTTTTATGGGAAACCTCATAGCAGGGGCAAAAACTGCTTTTTTGGCTGAGATAAAAACACAGGTATAATCTCATCATCTGGATGTAGCACTGAATTACATAATGATACCGGGAAACATGGCCGTTTTCTAGTGTTTGAGTCTGTAAATAGCCACAAAATCTATTTATTACACTCTTGGCTTGCAAAACAGCCCACTTGACTGAGAATGAGTTAGTTAAAATTGGTTTCATTTATTCCCCTGCTTGCTAGTTAAGTGGGTTGAACTATTGACCAGGATCAAATGATACTGCAAGTAAATTAAATCAAAACAGTGCATAAGCAACACCTAAAGAGAAATACCTGCAAGCACTGAGCAAGATAAAGCAGCACTGTATCCTGTGTGTAAATGAGCAGCGGAGATGTCAAACAATGGAAGTTAGAAGATGTTACAACGTTATCCAAGATGTTGCCTTCTCTAGGATCTTAGTTACTCAGGATGTGCTTGTACAACTTGAGAGTGGAAAGGGATTTGAAAGGCTAAATAAGTACTAAAATTCTCTAGGATGAGGTCTTGATGTTAAAGGGAGACTTGCCCTGATAAAAATAACTGCTTGTAGGCAACTACAATCTACTGACAGCTTCATCAGAACCCTCCCTCCCCAGCCTACTTATCTTCCTCTCTGGGCCTCATTCTCAACCAGCACACATCCAAAAACGTGTGTTTAGCATCTTCATTTTCTTCATTCATTACTAGGGCTGTGAGAGAGAAAGAAACTCACAAGGTTTCTCTCATAGTCAATCCATTTGTGAAAAATATGCTGCATTGAAGCCTTGGAGAGGCGTGAATAAAGGAAGTCCATCGTCCCATGTGTCTTTCCTGCCATGTAGGGAGTGATCTGGGGAGCAAGGGAAGGAAAGTCAGGGTATATCTACTGAAAGCTACTTCGCCATTACTACAGAAGAACAAGCAAAGACCTCAGACGCACTGCTATAAAGCATCATATAGAGGACACAGACCAAAACTAAGGCAGAGGTTCCTCTTCTTGTACACTTATCTTTTACAACTGAATGTGTCTGGGCCAACCTGACATCATGAAAGTTTCAAGTTTACCAACTCTTCATCTGTACAACCATGAAGCAAAACAAGCATTTCCAAAGTGTTGTATAAATGTGCCTTGTCCTTGCTTCAAAAAAATAAGTTTTGGGGGATCTGATATGCTTCCATCTCCTTGTCTATAACTTTCTCACCTCTTTGCCATGCCTGTTCATAAAAGCAACATAGAGAGTGACAAATTTTTGTCCACAGAGATCACTAATTTAATGGAATCATTGCACAGCTATGCGATACTAGTTTAAAACTAATAGAGAGCTGAGCTAAAAACAAAGCAGAGAAAATGAAGGAACTGCGTTTCATCCTTTTGCCTCCCAACACTTCACAGACCTGCCATCCTGTCAATAACAAATCAGAACAAATAAAGGTGCTAGGGGAACCTTCATACTAGGTTCTGGAACTGATTTGTACTGGAACTGATCCAGATCCAGATCCAATTTACAACCTTACTTCTTTACAAAAACAGATGACTCAAAACTGCCCCACTAATTACTCCAAATTATGGGTGATACTTAAGTTTTTCACAAATACTTGACATTACCTCTATGATAAATAAGGTGAAAGATGAGTACAATTTGTGTGGCTTTTTTAATTAGTAATTAAGTAAATCAGAGATTAAAACCTAAAAAAGATATGACTGTCATACATCAAACATGACAGATAGCTTACTAGACCAACTGTATTGCTCTCTCCATCCCAACATTTTGCCACTATACCAACCTACTGCAGAGGTAGCAACACTGCACTTGGCATTACTGTGGCTCTCTAACAAACACCTTTCTGTGGGTTTGTATTTCATGAAGATCATGCTAACATCACTAACATCGTTTCCTACTCAAGCATATTATATAAATGACTCCTACTCTTGCACTCACCACAGATTTCTTCAGGTGTATTAGTAACATTTTCCTAAGTCTGCATGGAAATTCAATTGTACCTTACAAAATTAGATACATGTAGCTTACCCGTTATTTAAGTCTTAAGAAAACAAGGATTTTAGCAAAGCTGCACTGTGAAAATGTGCACTAACTTTTAGAAGAATTTTGCTACTTTTGTAGGACCAAACACAAAATAATGGAACAGGCTGAAAGCTCTGTTTGACACAATTTTTCTAAGAATGTTGGAAGAAATTATATTAATGTAGCTTTGCAGAGATTTTAAAGCCAACTCTCTTAAAAAACCTATGATCACAACTCCTGGTGACCAGAACAGACTATCATGTTACACAGCATCGAGAGGTCCAACTTCATGGTCTCAAAGTTCATAGTTAAATTCTACCTTTACCAAAGCACAGAAACTTTTACTGACCTAAACAGGATAGGGAATTTGGTTGTACGAGTCTATGAATGTCTAGCCAAAAATAAATACCTTTTCCACTAAAGAACTATTTTATTTCAGACAAATGCAAGGGGGGAAAAAAAATCATAGAATTGTGGAATCACAGAATAGTTAGGGTTGGAAAGGTCCTTAAGTTCCAATCCCCCTGCTGAGGGGATTCTGCTGTCCTGTTGAGGACACCAGAACTGCACACAATACTCCAGGTGAGGTGTCACGAGAGCAGAGTAGAGGGGCAGGATCACCTC
>JBCJKH010080149.1:0-46010 GCA_039877255.1 Loriculus beryllinus
CAGAGCACCTGTCCAGTTGTGATCCTGACATCCTGTCAGCACTCATCCCCCCTGCTCCCTGGGAGATAGCGTGTTTGTTGCTGGCAGCACTCTGCCCTGCCCTTATAGGAAGCCCCAGCCAAGAATTTTCTAGAATTCTTCCGCTCCCTCCTCTTGTCCTTCACTGACCTTTAACCAGGTTTTTATCTTTCTTGACAAGATTCTTAGTTTCATTTATCTGCTGCTTCTCCCTTCACTCTTCAGCTTTGATTATTTTTCCAGGAGGTGCTTAGAAACATTAACCATTACAGATGTATAGAATAGTGATATACAGTCAAATTCTGTAGCTGTGTGTCTTTGATTTGGTTTGGGGTTTCTTTGTGGGGTTGTTTTTTGGTTTTGTTTTTTGTTTGGGTTTTATGTTATTTTTGTTTGGTGGTTTTTGTGATTTTTTTTTTTCCTCCTTTTAGCTTGACTCTAATACTAAAATGCCTATAGCAGGTAAATATTTTCTGTGTACTAGTCATGACAAAAATACCCATCCTCAGCAGAGGGTAAGGAACTGCGGTGTCCATATTTCCATATTACAATATCTGTTGTAAGAGCTTCGTGTTTCCCTCCCTGAGCATAAGCTACTAGTATAGCAAGGGCACAGAAGATCAAACTTTGTTTTATATGGGAAAACATTAATGAATTGCTTAAAAATGTATTTACACACTGTAAGATGAAAACGTGACATAAAAAAATGGCAAACATACCTTTCTGTCTTAGACCGATGGCTGTCTAACTGCTTGAGAAATGCTCTATCACCTGTAGGCAATACTATTAAGTTTTAAAAGACTGAAATAATTTACCTCAACTTTAGTAAAAACATACTTGGTGGGTAGCAGAGGAGAGGTTGACTGGATTTATTTAGATATGTGCTGCAAAGATAATTTTCCTATTTTGTAGTTCCTTCATGCTTGTCATTCTAAATGCATATGCAAAAGCCTAAATAATTAGAAGTCCATGTGCTTCCTGACCATGATTTACTTCAATAGTCCATAATGATCTTTGGCTAAACTGTATTTTACTTCATAAGACAACATTTTAAACTAAACTCTGTTATCTTCAGCTTGACTAGTATGAATGAGGATAGTATTCAATGTATGCACCATTTTTAAGAATAGCCTTTTTCTTCCATATGGACAGAAAACGTGGTAGGTAAGAAACAGTTCTGGTCTAATGGAGTACAGAATGAAACAAAAGAAGATTGTGGTGTAGTATCTGAAATGTCCTCCCTACATTCCTGCTGTGAAATGTTCTCTTGACATTAAAAAGAGGGTAATGGCTTCTCAGACTTCCATCAGAAGGGGTGTTTCTTATCATTCCCTAGTTTTGAGAATTGATCCTATTTCTCAATAGAGCGACATGGTAGGTGGCTTCTGTGAACAGACAATGCTTCCTCCATATGTACCATAACCCATGTGGAGTCCTAGGCCCAAGATGACTTCTGTTTCAGCTCTGGGGCTTACAAGAAGAGGCTGGCTTTTGAGCCTTGCAATTAGGAAATGAAGAAAATGGAAGTTTGGACACCATCTAAAACTGGGATCTCATGGGGAGGGAAGAAAGAAAAAAAAGTAAAAAGGCTGGTTTTTAGATCAGTGGGTGGTAGTATTTGAATCCCTTGTGATGATCATAAAAAGTGTGATGTTCTGATGTATAGCAGTACTGTTGACCCTCTTCTTCTTTGCTGGGATTCCAAGCACTGGGCAGATGAGAATCTCTCTGGTTGGATTTTAATATTGAGAAGGGAGGTATCTGAGATGCTTCATTCATAGTGCAACCCACAGTAGAAGATTGCAGAGCAGACTTTCTTTGAATATTCAACCGCTACTTCTCAGTGGTGTCTTTTTCATTAAAAATAAGTTATAGCCATTAGATAACTAGTTAGACCTTAAACCAGCAGTTGATATGTGTATGTTTCATCCTGAGTCACGGAGACTTGGCAATCCCAGCAAGATGTCACCATAATGAAGTCCTGCTCTGTAAGCAAGTACTTGGTTAACTTGTGTGTCAACTTGACTACCTCTGTCAGTATTCTGAAACAGTTAACAGCAAGATGCCATTTTGAAGTTGAAAGGCATAGATACAAAGTTACGATTGTCAAACAAGTTGCCGCCTGTGTGCCACTGGAACTGTTAGTACCTGTGTGCTCTAGCTGTCATGTAAGTCAGGAAACATCTAAATGTTAAGCTAACCTGACTTACCTAGTGTCTTGAGAGGGATAACAGCATGCATATAAGCTAAACTACGTCATCTCTGCTGGCAAGAAGCTCAAGCAAAGAGAAACTTAAACCTTGATGTTCTTAATGGCATACTTAAATGGTTGTTCGTAAAGTACTGATTTAAGGAGCAAGCATCAGAAGAAGGTTTAATTTTGTAAGTGGACACAGCCATGGCAAAAGTGCCAACTAGAAGAGATAGTGTTTGTGTTACAAGCTTGTTAATTGGTTTCAGAGGTAGTGGTGAATTCTTAGCTTACCTTGTTGAATCTAGTAGTTGTGAAGTGCATATGTAAAGTGTAATCCAGCAGTTGGTACCTAGATGCTGTGTGGAAAATAAACTACTGTCTACTCTTAAAACATCTTTCCCTGCGACCTCTACTTTAGCTTTTACTACAAAATAGTAACTGTAATGACTAGTGCTGTAATATAGAACTTTTTGAGGGTTTGTGTGTACTTATTCGTGATGGAATTGCAAAACAATCTTGTTGTATATCCACTGTTTTCATCTCGCTCTATGTTTTCCCTGTCTTACTAACTTCTGCAACCAGTTTTAACAGAGTGGGTCCTATGGTTGTTGCAGCATCATTAGAAAAACAGAAATGGCTATATGGTCAAATATGACATGAGTCATGATCAATATGACATAAGTCCTTTCTACTGAACTTGATGTTTAAGTGAGACATTAAAGCCAAGGCAAATCTGATGAGTAATACGACTTCTGTGTATTTTTATAGCCCTTTTAAGAAAAAAAAGTTTGTCTTGGACACATGATTTCTTGCAGTGTATTTATTCCTGATGTTGTGAATTATTACAGACTTTAAAAAAAGATCACAAAATAACCAACAATACTAATTTACAAGCTTTTACTGGGTTTTATTTCCATGTACAACCAGTTGTGCTTTAACAACAGGCACAACCACCATTCAGACTCTGGCAATGAGTGATGTAACTGAACCAGGGAACCAGACTGTGTCAGTATCAGTTGCCCCTATATGCAAGAGGAAATGGAAATGAGAAACAACTTATTTAGGGAAGGAAGATGAAGAAGGGCCAATACCAGAACTAGAGGAAGAGGCAGAACGTAAGGTAATTTGTCAATCCCTGTCCTTGACTAAGCTATGGACTATGCAAAAAGATTTTAGCTGTGAGCACATCATCACCTGGATGCTCTGATGCCGGGACAGTGGGGCCAACAGTGTCTAATTAGAAGGTAGGGAAGCCAAGCAGCCAGGATCACTTGCTAAGGAAGGGAGAATTGACAAGGTGATTATGAAAGAAAAGAATCCTCAGTCTCTGGATGCAGTTCTTGGCAGCTGTGAATAAAAGTCATCCCTACAGGGAAGATGTTATTTGTTGCTAATGCTAGTGGATCAAAATATAGAGAGGCCTTCAGTTCCTGAGGGAATTAGCTGTTCAAGAGTTGATGTACTATAAGTTGGACACCAAGGAGCCACCCATAAATCTAGCTGAAATTGACTGTACACAACTTGTGGTGGAAATTTACATGGAGCGCGCCATCATCATGTGCCAACAGTGGATGAAATGAGTTGTCAGCTCCAAGAGTTTGAAGACAATCTCTCCCCTTCCATCATTTGAGCTGTGGAAAAACTGTCCCAGTATCTCTAGCAAGTGAGATGATATATCCAGCTCCCTACTTGCACAGACCAGCATCTCAGGTATAAACAGTAAGTGTCCTGTTGCTCAAGAGGGAAGATATAGAAGGTATTCACATAACTTATTCGTATAAGATTCGAGTTGACTTATTCCACTTAAAAGACACTGGTTCCTGGCTCTGAGAAACCTAGATGTTTTTTCTTGAGTCAACACTAGTTATATTCTGAGACTCCAACTCTGCTTGTGTAGATATACCTATGACTCAGTTGCAAGTGAACATGACTTGCTTAAAAATGTATTAAGCATTAATAATGGGGTACTTTTTGCACTGTAAGAAAAGCTTTTGGAATGCTTTGGAAAATGGGAGTAATTCAGTTCTCAACTTTATTAACTTTAAAAGTATTTAACAAAGAAAATGGTCAAAATTTGTCACTGGCTTAGGGCTAGTCTGAGTGAGTGATCTTTGAACTGTTATTATTAGTGACTGTACACGAAGAATCAGAGGCTTTCATTTTCTAGGAAAACATCTTCATACTCTGAGTCAGGTTTCAAGACCCAGCTGGTGAAAGCTGGTTGAGTGTTTGCCTTGCTTTGAGCTGGACACTGGGCTCCTGCAAGGCCTTCCAGCCTGAGGGATTCTGTAATTTTTATTTATTTATTTTATTCTTCTTTAAGAAGTGTTTGTACCACACAAGGACCATCAGCTGTGATGGCATTGCCTTGCTGATACTGCCAACGATTAAACCAGGGGTGTAAATAAATCCTTGCTCTGAAGTGATTTTTTTTTTCTTCCTATTTTTGGTAACTATTTCTGCTTATCTTTATAGCACTTTTATCTACTGGATGAATGCGTAACATCTACGACTTTCTTTGTATGTCTCTTTCTGGCCACTGCAGAATCTTTGCTTGCAGAGATGGAGCAGGGAAAGTTGAAGTGACCTTTCTCTAAATTCCAAGTTTGCAGTTTTCCAGAAGCTGGTTTTTTATATGGAATCTAGTGGTTCTGTACTTGAATGTATCAGGCAAACAAACTATGCTTTAGGGAAGTCTATCATAGATGTATAATACTGAAATTCCCTATGGATTACTTATGGGGAGGGGTGAGCTGTAAACATACTGAGTATTAAAGAAGATAATGCAAAATGTATTAACTAAGAAGGAGAAAAGAAGTAAGGCTTTTATTCAGGGTACTTGTAACAGAACTTGATTTATACATTCACCTGATGAGGTCTTTAATGAGGAGTTACCCTTATTAGGGTACCTTCTAATGAGGAGTTACTCTTGTTCATCTTTTTCTATACAAAAGGAGCAATAAGATCTTTCTCTTGATTGGTGTTTGTGTGAACCTGAGTAAGGTGCATGTGGAAAAAACATATGCCTGTTAGCGGATCCAGGATTTCAGGTCTCCTTGTTCACACATTACTTCCTTTGTGAAAGGAATAGTAGAGTAGGTGTTCCTTCATGTATTTAGACTTGTGCAGCCTGTGTTGCAGACTGCCACTAATGGTAACTCTGAGACTTAGCAAAACATTGCATGCTGGGACCAACATGATAAATCAAGCTTCAGTTGCAAGCTTTGAAGTGGGAGCAGAAGAACAGTTTTTTAATGGAGTGGGAGTAATTAACTAATACCCTGTGCTTCACTAGGTGCTACATCACCAGAACTTTTTCTTGAAATTAAATCCTTACTCAAATCATTCTGTTGTCACTTTATTGAGGAAAAGGGTTCCTCTTTGGTGCAGTACTGATGTACAAATTTTGTACAGTTGATAAAATCATACAATAGTTTGGGTTCGAAGGGACCTTCAAAGCTCATCTAGTCCAACACCCCTGCAATGAGTGGGAATATCTTCAAGTAGATCAGGTTGCCCAGAACCACATCTAGCCTGGCTTTGAATGTCTTTGGGGGTGGTGCATCCACCACCTCTCTGGGCAACCTGTCACAGTGGTTTACCACCCTCATTGTAAAGAATTTCCTCCTCACATCCAGTCTGAATCTCCCCTCTTTTAGTTTAAAACCATCACCCCTTGTCCTATTGCAACAGGCCCTGCTAGAAATTCCCTTCTCATTTTTCTTACAGGCCCCTTGTAAGTGAAAGGCTGCAATAAGTTCTCCCCAGTCTTCTCTTCTCCAGGCTTAACAATCCCAATTCTCTCAGCTGTTTTTCATAGGAGAGGTGCTTTATTCCATAAAATGTATGTCATGTAGGTTGCTTGGTGTACCTTTTTCATGGAAATCTTACTTTATTTCTTTTAATATCCTGATTTTTTTTAATTTTTTTTCCCCCTTCCCCTAGTAAAACAGTGCTAGAACATGCTACCAGGAGATTTGGGGGGAAGTTAATTCCTCACTATTTTATTTGCAGATAAAGTAATCTTGTAAGAAGGCAGTAGGTGGAGTAGGGGTGGATGGAAGTTTACAGGAATAAGAATACAAAGGAAACTCACTAAATGCTCATTTGTGCAGGAATACTCTGCAACTACAGTATCAGCTCTTGGAAAGTTTGGGAAATAACCTGGGCATCACAGTATATGTTCAGTTACTTATGTATAGGCACTTGAATTTCAAAACCTTGAGTTTCTTAATTTAAAAACCAGTAAATTGAAAATTCATCTAATAGAGTATACACTGTGAGTCAGGGGGAAACTTTAAGGGAAATCCTGGGATAGTGTAATGTTTTGGCATCTTCTGCTGGTTGTGTAGTCCTTTGTATCGATAGTTATCTATCCTAATGATAAATTCTATTTTCAAAATCAAGATTAGGCAATGATCTGGAATCACTGCAGTGTGTCAGAATGGTTTTTTGATGACTTTTCTGCTATTTCTTTGCTTCCTGCTTTGGTTAAAATATAAGTTGTCATTTTACTGCTTGCTAGCTCGTGTTGGAAGCCTGCTAGTTTAGTAGCTTAGTTTATTCACTGAAAAGCAGTGTATTTTGAAGAGCGACTAACTTTTGAAATTTGAGTACAGGACTCTTAAATATGCATACATTATGCTGATTCCAGAGTCACTGGCCTGCTGCCAGTTGAGGTGGGCTGCAGTAGAACTGAGCCACTGTTGGGGTGCCTGTGCAAATACAGTTATCCTTGCTGTGGAAAGACACTGTGCAGTGAACACAGGTTATTGTGTGCAGGAGTGAAATAACATGTAAATTGCTCTATATTGGTGTATTGCTGGATTTGATTTTGAGATTTTTCTTGTAGAAGACAGATGGGAATAGAAGAGTTAATTGCAGTAGACCCTGTGCCTGTAGGGGTATGTAGTTGTGATGCTTTGATTTATAATTGAAATAAACATTGTAGTACTTCAATGCTACCAGCCTTACAATAGTATGTAGGCTCATTGCCAGAGCTGTTGTGAAAGCAGTTGTACCAGCTTTTGTAAGGAGGTCTTGGAGGTCAGTTAAGCATCCGTCTGGGACGAGTAAGCTCTTATTTACTGACAGTGTTGTAGAAGTAGGACGTAGTCATTCTTGGAGAGCCTACTGTAGTAGTACCAGTTGCAAAACGCAGTATTCATCATATTGGAGGCAATGTGCATGGAAATTCATCGGTATAGTTGGAAATTTATTTTTTTTTTTTTAATGGCAAAGGGTGTTTAAAGATTTGGGAACTGAGCTTGTCAAATGTTCTTGTAGAATACTTTGGTCATCTTTTAGCCACTTATACTGGTAGTCTGCTGAAACAAATGGCTTCTTGATGGTGTGTTTCTGTAAAAGTGATCAGTTGATTAAAGTGTTCATTAAAAGTTCACTTGTCAAGCCACACCTATGAATTCTATTTTCTTTTGATGTGGCTTTAGATAACAGCATTTTTGTGCTTGTATATATCTTTTTGAAAGGGGGGCAGAAAGCTTCTATACTTTCACAGCAACTGTACTTTAAAAATACAGAGCTTTCTAACTGCATCTTTTCATGTAAGAATTTTGCACTTCCTTCACAATGACAATTTACAGTGGTAGAGCACGTTTTATTTTTGGCAGCCTTCTTAAAAGGGCCTAGATTAAAATCTCTGACCTACAGCCGTTGTAAATAGAAGTCTTTTTGTTATAAAGCCTTTTAAAGTTTTTCCCTTTCTGTGTTGATTAAAATATGTACTGTGTTGACATGAGTTCCTCCTGCTAATTAAATAAAGTGAAACCACAGATGAGATAAAAAAAAAATCAACAATATACCTTGTTGGAAAGGTTGACTGTTGTTTTGATGGGCTTTGTTTGCTTGTTATGGGCATGTATACATGTGTGTTTTAGCCCCAGGACCCCTGAGACTGACATCCTGCTTTACTAGGTCTGTCTGCCTGAATGTTACAGAACAGATGGTTAATTCAAAAACAAGAGTATTAAAGCTGAGTAGCTAAATCTGATCTCCTAAAAATGGGGTTGCCAAAACAAGCTGCTGTGTTTGGTGTAGTTGCTGAATTGGTCTTTTTACTTGATACAAAGGCGAACCTTAGTTTGATGCCTAAAAGCAAAAAAGTTGGTTGCTTCACTTTTTTCCAGTTTTTAATTTCTCTCAGGCATTATAAGTTGAAGCAGTAAGTTGCTTATATATATCGTAGGGCCGTTGGAAGAGGAAAAGGCTATTTTCAAATCCATGTGTGGTTATTTTTTCCTGGGCTTATCACTGTGGTCCTGGGTTTTAAAAGTAACAGAGACAAATTGCAGCAGTGAAATAAGGCTGACACCTGATTTTTTTAGTTGGCATGATTTGGAGGTTTTTTTGTTGATTGGTTGATTGGTTGTTTGGTTTATTTTTTTTTTAAGGTGGTCAGTGAAATGAGAAGGAAAAAACAGTTTTTTAGGAGAAAGATTTGCTGTGTTTAGAGGCAAATTCTTTCTCTTTGTATCAACAAATAAGATAATTTGAGATGAGTGTTGTGCCAGAAGAAACCTTGAGGTCATCTAATCCGACCTGTACACTACAGATCTGAGTTATCTCTGAAGCGGGTCTAGTAGTCAATGAAATTACACACATGTACAGAGATGCAAAAGGGATTAAAGCATTTATTTTATGCATTCATCCTGTTGGGATTATTTCTTCAGGACACCATTTTACACTAACCTACTTTCCTACTTTCAAATGAATTGGATGAGCAGGCTGGTGCTCTTTATCTCAGTCCTTGGGGGTTTAAATGCTTATGATTCTCTTGTGAGCTGCTGGAAGTTGCAATCACTTTTCAGGAATCTCTGACCTTGCAATCCATTTTTCTGTTGTGAATTGAGTATTTGATATTTAAAAAAGTACTGTATGTGACCTTTGGGGGTCTGTTTTTCACTTATGTGATGCTGTAAGATGACCTATTACATTGTTTAGAATCACAGAATGGTTTGGGTTGGAAGGGATCTTCACAATCATCTGGTTCCAAACCCCTGCCATGGCAGGGACACCTTCACCTAGACTAGGTTGCTGAAAGCCTCGTCCAGCCTGGCCTTGAGCACTGCCAGGGTTGGGGCAGGCACAGCTTCTCTGGGCAGCCTGTGCCAGGGCCTCACTACGCTCACAGAGAAGAACTTCTTCCTAATGCCTAACCTAAATCTCCCCTCTGTCAGTTAAAAGCCATTCCCCCTTGTCCTTTCCCTGCAATGCCCTTGTAAAAAGTCCCTCTCCAGATTTCTTGTAGGCCCCCTTTAGGTACTGGAAGTCTGCTCTAAGGACTCCTTGGAATCTTCTCTTCGCCAGGCTGAAGAAGCCCAGCACTGTCAGCCTGTCCTCATAGGAGAGGTGCTCTAGTTCTCTGCCCATCTTTGTGGCTTCCTCTGGACTTGCTCCAACAGTTCCACATCCTTCTTATGTTGTGGGTCCCAGAGCTGAATACAGTAATGGATGTAGGTGGGGTTTTGTGGGATTGGAGAAGAATCGCCTCCCTCAGCCTGCTGGTCACACTCCTTTTGATGCAGCCCAGCCCACAGTTGGCTTTCTAGACTGTGAATGCACAATGCCTCATCATGTTGAGCTTCTCATCTACCAACACCCCCAATTCCTTGTCCTCAGGGCTGCTCTCAATCCAGTCTCTGCCCAGCCTGTGTCAGTGCTTGGGATTGCCCCCATCCAGGTGCAGGACCTTGTACTTGGCTTTGTTGAACCTGACAATGTTCACACAGGCCCACCTCACAAGTGTGTCAAGGTCCCTCTGGATGGCACCCCTTCCCTTCAACATGTCAACCACACCACACAGCTTGGTGTCGCCAGCAAACTTGCTGAGGGTGCATCAATCCCACTGTCCATGTCCCAGCAAAGATGTTGAACAGTGACAGTCCCAATACCAACCCCTGGGGAACACCACTTGTCACTGGTTTTCACTTGGACCTTGATAAGTTGACTGCAACTCTTTGAGTGTGGCCATCCAGCCAATTCCTTACCTGCCATTCTGTGAAAAGTAGCTCGATCATTGTATAAAACTTGGAGAAAGCAGGGAAGTTGTCTGTTTCTTCCTTGATAAATGCCTTAAAGGTAAAAAAATGACAGGCTTTCAAATCTTTATTTGGTTTTGCTGGTTCTTTTAATGTTTAACTCTGTCGGGCAAGCAGGTGGAAACAATCTCTTTGATGTGATATACACTGCAAAGTTTTGCAGGTATGGTTGTGCTTGCTGGGTAAGAATCTCAAATTTGTGTTGTGTAGCCCACTGTTTGCTCTAGAGAGGATATTGTTTTACTAGGCTGCATTTTTAAATGCTGGGTGAAATCTTGATTTTTGTGGGGCATTTGGGCTTTTTAAATTCTGCTTTTCCTAATTGGCTTGAAGATCCTTTTTATTTCAGGAATTTTGATCGCTGTGTTGAAGCTGTCAGCCATATCCTCAGGTTTCTGGAGGTGATGGCCTTGAGAGGGAAAATCATTGAAATGCCATCTATTTACCTGATAATCTGTGATTAGAACATGGGGTTAGATGTTCATACCTCAAGTTCTTGCTCACAACTTGAAATGGCCCCTTCAAAACTGGTAAAAGAACAAAGTTCAGGAACTAAAGAAGCCTTGGCAGAGCTTGGAGAAAGCAATACATTAGGGAAGAAACTGGCAGAGGCACCAAAGCGTCTGAGAGCAGATGGAGTGTTGTCATCAGATGCAAAAAATAAATGTAAATATTTCCAGAAAATGACTCTTCCTCTGCTCTTGCCAAATGCAAGGAATAGCAGCCATAAATACCATTGGCAAATTGTTCTAGCTGCCAGTGAGCATCCTGCACTTGCAATCAACAAGTTGGAGTTCTCCCTTGCAGTATTGGGCAGTGGCTGTTGTGGTGCATTAGTGGTGATAAAATACACCTTTTTGCTTTTTGCCTAAAGACAATGCATTTTTACAGTAAAAAAAAGTCACAGTTCTGTTGCTGTGCTATGCTGTGGGTCGTAGCAAAAATTAGGTTTGTGGGGTGTTTTTTTAATTTCCCTGGTTGTTCCTTGTGGCTGTGTTGTATGGTGCGATTTTTCCTGGTTTAGTGTGGTTCAGCGTTGTAAACAGTTACATGTGTTATCATCACATAATTACAAACTGATCTGTCCTCCCAAATGCACGGTTTTGGGATACTGTTATGTTTATAAAATGTGGATGGTTGGCTATGTCTAAATCTACCACTATGGTGCACAGCTACCTCTAAATGAAAATGAGGAGTTACAAGCCAGGATGAGTTACTAGAAGACTGATGTATGTGATGTCTGTATCTCTCTGAACCCTGTGTTACCCAGGAAAAAAATGTCGGAGTAGAGAGTGTAAGATGGAATGTGTTTGGTTTTAAGTTCTGAAATCTTTGTTTGTACTGATCCAAATTCCATTTCCATGGAAACTCGCAGTTTAGTACTCTCACTTGTCAACTTCAGCTGCTGCCTGGCTTTGGGGAGACTAAATTGTTCCCTTACGCTAAGCCTTTTAGAATCGAGAGTAGTGTTGGTATATTAGCATCACATATTTTGTGGAAACTGAGAAATTATAACTAGAATTATTTCCTGCATTTATTTTCTGAGAGATGCTTTAACTACTTACAGATCAGATACCTAAATGTTGAGAGCTCATGCTAGGTTATCTAATTGTTAAATCACGTACATAATGTATAAGATCACAGTTTCTTTCCTGATGGGAATAGTTTCTTCATTATGGTGTAGTTTTACAGATGATGAAGCAAACCTAGTTCTTTTATTAGCTGACTGTGCAATAATGCAGGTGTTCTCTCAGCTGTGGAATGCTGTGCATGCATCAGCTGCAGCAGCAACTGACACCTAAAGACATCATGAACGCTGAACTCTTAAGTGACCCTGGGGTTCAACTGCACCACCTCATTAGGAATATTTTCTAAGTTCTGGTTATGCTCTTCACAGCAACATGGAGCTCCCAAGGCCTGATCTGTGTGGACTCCATAATGGCAGAATAGGTATGGCAAACCCAGGGAGAAGTAGGTAAAGGCTTAACTTTTGGGGAAGAAGTCCTGGAGGAATTGATGACTTTCCCTGTTTCTAAGTGGAAGGGGGTCATTGAGAAGATCATGGGGAATACAAACAATGTACTGCTGTGCTGTGTTTAAGTTGATAGGAGAAACTTGCAATCCTTTGGTTTGAACAGTAAGTGTTCTCGGTTGTGAGAAGGTAACGTTTATGTTCTTGGGGCTTTGGCTGGTTAAATTAAACATTTTTTTTTTTCTCCTGATTACTCAGACATACTTCATCAGTGTTCCACTTTCACTTAGGTCTGCTTTGGGGAACATTATAATCACTACAATTACTATGTGAAAGCAAGTACTCTTTATGGATTGTCACTTCTGTATTTCAGTAACTTGTACAGTTCACAAGAACATGACAGTAAAAGGATATTGAGTGTATGGGAAAGCAACATTATTAGGGACTTGTCGCTAGAGATGTGTTCACTTTTTCTTTGGTGTAGGATAATGTGAAGTAGTAGTGCCTATGTGGGCTATTTATTCTGTACGTTTGGGTCCTGATTCTGCATGTAGAACAGCGTTACCAGAAACACTGATGCCGGTTTGGCTTTCAGTAGGTGCACTAAACTTCCAAGTCCTCTTCTCTGTAGGTTCTGAAGCAGTGGCAAGAAGGCCAGCAGCATCCTGGCTTGTATCAGAAGCAGTGTGGCCAGCAGGGCCAGGGAAGTGATCATCCCCCTGTACTGGGCACTGGTGAGGCTGCACCCAGAACCCTGTGTTCAGTTCTGGGCCTATTGCTACAGGAGAGACATGAAGGTGCTGGGGCATGTCCAGAGAGCAGCAATGAAGCTGATGAAGGGTCTGGAGCACAAGTCTTAGGACAGCTGGGAGAACTGGGGTTATTTAGTCTGGAGAGAGGAGAGGGCTCCAGGGGGGACCTTATTGCACTCTGCAACTACCTGAAAGGAGGTTGTAGTGAGGTAGGAGTTTCTGTCTTCTGCCAAGTAACCAAGCAGTAAGAGAAGAGATAATGGCCTCAAGCTATACCGTGGGAGGTTTAGATGGATATTAGGAAAAATATCCTTACTGAAAGGGTGCTCAGATATTGAACAGGCTGCCCAGGGAAGTGGTGGAATTGCCATCCCTGGAAGTGTTCAGAAACTATGTAGATGGGGCCCTTAGTGACAGGGTTTGGTGGTGGACTTGTCAGTCCTGGGGTAACGGTTGGATTTGATGATCTTAAAGGTCTTTCCCAACCTAGTTGATTCTATGATTCTAAGTAGTATCGGGAGTGAAAAGAGAATCGTTTGGTTTGAACGTACTCTTCTGTCATGAGCTGAAATCTTCTGGACATGTCTTGTGTTTGGATTCTTTTTTCTAATTCCAGATTTCTGTGTGCTTGCTTTTTTGGGTGTAATACAGCAGGCTTGTGTAAGGGGAGGCTTTCTTGGGAACATGCAGCATCACTGCTGTGATGGCCTTGTCTGTCACCACTTGAAGTAGGAGGTTCTAGGTTCTTTCTAAAACGTGGGGGACACTTTCCCTGCTGTATGGGCTGGAATTCAGTTGGAATTTGCCAATGTGAAAACCAGGAGCTAGTTGCAAAAGGCAAGCATTTTTGTTAGAACAGAGGTATAGGGCTGGAGAGAAAGCCAGAGATAAACATAATTGAGTATTTTTGTTGCTACCTGTGAGGACTAGGTGTAGTCAAGAAATCTTGTTTGTTTGTAATAAAATTTGCCTTATGTTTGAAAGGTGTTGCCACCATGATTATTTGGCTCCGAATTTTGTTCTCTGTTCCAGCAGCTAGTAAATCTAAAAGCTAAAGGCAAGTTTTAAGAAGGTACATGTACAAGGTAAACCTTACCTGGGGTGGTGGTAAGGGGGGTGGGGAAGTACTCCCAACATAGCTGCAGCTAAATGCAGAAACAGTAAGCAACCCAGGGGAGCTTCTAATCTTCAAGATGTTGCTTGAAGAGATGCTTTAATGTACAATAACCTTTTCCTCCTGCTGGTGCTTCCTATCTTGCATGTGAATTTAAATGAATAAACATAAAAGCCTCAAGTAAACTTAAGCACTTTCCTTTGTGTGTAGCAAGTGTTATTTAAAGGCCCAAGCCAGGATATCTGTGTGCAGCATAACAGTGTGCTCTGTTAGGCAGCTGCCCAGCTGCTGCTTATCTGAGTAAAGAGGTTATTCAGCTTCTTGGTTTATCCCTGGTGTTCAGTTATCCCATGATTACTTGACTTCTCTCCATTTAAGTTACAGATTTAAGGAGAGGGGAGGAACAAACAAGCAAAAACACCTCTCACAACCACTTCTCACAACCCCCCCCCCCCCCAAAAGAAACCCAACACAAAAAAACCCAAACAAAGCCCCCCAGCCAACCAACTGAACAGAAAAAAAGCCCCAACCAACAACGAACCCTTCTAAATGACAAAAAAAAAAAAAAAGACCAGTGGAAAAGATGAGTATTATTGTGTAAAAGCCTTGTTTGATGCACAGGTATCATAACTGACTGATTCAAAATCTCGAGGTTTTGTTCCTCTCAAAGTGGGAATAATCTTATGTTGTTCTCACTGAAAATGGTTTTCTGTTCATGTTGTACAATGGTAATGCATTTTAAGCATAACAAATAATGTTTACCACCGATTTTGTTATTTATATGCTTTGTTCAGTGTTAGTATAAAGCTAAGGTGGAGGTAAACAAGTTCAGAGATACAGAAATGCTGAAACTTCTTTCCTTTTTCCACATCCCTGTAGTATGTTAGATAACAAATGTAATCATAATCATATATAAACATAATAAATAGGATAATCTGGTTTCTGGTGCTAGTAGTCAGTTGTTGATACATGTAAGTAGCTATCTCCTCCACCCAGAAGCTAAGGACTGAGATCTCTACATCATTCTTGGATGTAATTTGCTTACCAATGGTTATACTACTTGTATTATACTACTTATTTTTAGAAGGCTTAAGAATGTTGTAATTCAATTACTGTGAAGAGTGATCTGATTCATTATCTAGCACATACTCAGTCCTCATCAAATGGCTTTTAATGGCATTGAATAATAACCTAGTTAGTACTAGGAATAGACATGTTTTTTGCAGTATGATAGTCTAAGAATTACAAACACAGAAAAAACTAGCAGTATCTTATCATCTTGCAACACAGCTGCATGCAAAGGTAAACACTTGAGCTGCTGTGGTTTGTAAACATTTGGCCATTGTATCCCTAAAGTAGAGAGAGGCTTGTACTTGACTGCAGCTGATTTTAGTTTGTGTGAGGACTTCATAGACTGTGCTGTGACCTGAAGCGGACAAAATTAAAAGCTCTTTCATGCTTCTTGTGTTACTCTAGAACACGTACAAATGTTAGCAGTGGCACACCTGTAGTTCTGTTTGCTTTGAAAAGAAGATGGTGACTTCTGTCCTCTTGAAGTGCTGAAAAGTTCTTTTTGCTGAAAATAATACCACTTACTCATTCACTCCTTGGATTAATAAACTGCTTTTGTCTTCATGACTTGGCTCTAAATTTTATGTTTCAAGGATTTATGTAGACCATAAAATCATGCTATGAAAACAACTTTTAGTTTGCTTTTCAGCTAATATACATAAGAACCCAATTCTGAAGTCTGTAGAATAGTACTTTTGGTTGGTTTATGAGCATACTTGTTAAACTGACAGATCTCCCCTGTACCCCTTTATGAGAATGTGAAGTTCTGTGTGTGTAGTTTCAGGTTTATTTTGGCAATGGGTATTTAATTAATGTGACTGGCTAATAGAATTGACCTCTGTCCCCCAGATGATATTTATCTTTTTGTCTTAATACCTATTCTGAGGTATGGTGTTCTATTATGTTTTTAATATGAAACATTCTTAGCAGTTAATATTGATGTGAAGTCACTGATTAGACTGTTCTTCTCCTTCATAGGGCATACAGATCTGGGGTTTTCCCTTCTCTAACTGCATTGTAACCCGTAACTTAGTTAATTCTATGATTTGTATGGTCTCAGAGATTTGCATTGCTCTCAGTGAAAGGTAACTGCAAGTTAAGAATGAACTGGTTTGTAGTTTGCATAGTCATAGAGGTTGTGTTAAAACACTTAATGGCTGAGGTATATTTGGTGACAAACACTTCAGTTACCTTCTCCAGCCTGGTCCATGTAAAAGAATAGCAGCACTCTCCTGTATCTCTGTGAGCTCCAGAACATTGCAAGGCTCTCAGGTAGCTCTCAGGTGAGGCTTTTTGTAGGTATGTATTATTGCTGTGATTTTAAATAAGAATAGGTAGTGATCTATGTATATGAGTAATTTTCTGAAATCTGCATTCAGTCTAGTTTTTGCATTTCTTTTTGCATAAAACATGCATAAGAGATTTCTGGATTCATTGCTTTATTTTTGGTGAATGATTTATCAATTCTAAGTAATACAATGAAGGCAAATATTTGCAAGGGGAAATGATGGTGTGTTTTTACTCTTCAAGTTTCCCTGTGAGGCTGGCATCTATACGTCAGACCTCATCTATAGCAAACCTCTTGCTGTAGTTTTTTTCTAGAACATAAGGTGACACGTTATTAAATACTGTGGAATTTTTTTGAGTACATGGAAATTATAGTTCAGCTATGCAGTAATAACCAATTGATGATGTACTGTTACAGGCAAGTAACAACAGTCTTGCTTTTTTTTTGTGTTAATCAAGTAATCGTAGAATGGTTTGAGTTGGAAGAGACCTTTAAAGATAATCCGGTTCCAATTCCTCTGCTATGGGCAGGGACACTTTTCCCTGGACCAGGTTGCTCAAAGCCTCATCCAACCAGGCCTTGTGGCTGCCCCATCCCTGGCAGTGTTCAGCTACTCTGGGCAGCCTGTTCCAGTGTCTCACCACTCTCATAGTGAAGAATTTCTTCCTTATATCTAAGCTAAATCTCTCCTCTGTCTGTTTAAAGCTGTTCCCCCTTGTCCTATCCCTGCAATGCCCATGTAAAATGTCCCTCTCCAGAATTCTTGTGGGCCCCCTCTAGGTACTGGAAGGATGCTGTGTGGTCTTCCCAGAGCCATCTCCAGGCTGAAGGCCAACTATCTCAGCCTCTCATAAGAGAGGTGCTGCAGCCCTTTCATCATCTTTGTGGCCTCCTCTGGATTTGCTCCAACAGATCTATGTCCCTTTTGCAGTACTCTACCTAATGTAAACCAATTTCAGTTAGTGTTGGGAAGGAGACAAATTTGAAATGGAGTAACTTCTTAGCTGGATTGCTATCAGCTTGCTACACTGGCAGTACTACTGGAGAAATGAAGTATCTGTTGGTCTGCTAATGACAAGCTGCCAAGAAAATGCTGATGCTGATTTTAATGCATTTCAAAAACTTATTTATTAACAGTTGCATAATGTATTAGCAGTTGTTAATTCTGCAGCTTTGGTAGTGTGGGAGGCTTCATACTAAAAATTTATTTATTTATTCTCTTCATAAAGAACTCCTTTGAAGGTGACTGAACCGATGTTTTTGTCCTGTCTTCCATCCTAAACATTTTGTGTAACAAAGAAGTAATCAACAGAATCATTAGGGTTGGAAGTGACCTCTGGAGATCATCCAGTCCAACCCCCTGCCAAGGCAGGGCCACCCAGAGCAGGTTACATAGGAACGTGTCCAGGAGGGTTTTGAATGTCTCCAGAGAGGGAGACTCACACCCCCCCTGGGCAGCCTGCTCAGTGCTCTGCCACCCTCAATGTAAAGAAGTTTTTCCTCTTGTTGAGGTGAAACTTGTGTTGTTTTAGTTTATGGTCATTGCCCCTTGTTCTATTGCTGGGCACCGCTGAAAAGAGTCTGGCACCATCTTCCTGGTACCCACCTTGGGGATACTGATCTGCATTAATGACAGAGTTGCATGATGATGCCTGGTCACTTTTTATGAAATCTAAAATTGCTCTCATAAGGGCTGTTATGTCCTATGCAAAGTATGTGCTTTCCTACGTCAGTTTAATCTGAAGGACAAAAATGACTGGCATAGAGAAATAAGCTTTATATTTTTAAAATGAAAACCAGGAAATGTCCTTTCTGAAATCTATCTAAATTAAAGTGAATAATAAGGGTAGCAACTGTTAGGTTATAACTGCTGGAGTTTGATGTTTTTTGCTCTGCTACACATCAACTATAGATAACTCTTCTTGCTCTCTTTGCTTAGAAAGTCTAGCTATCTCTTCTGAAGATATGGGTTACCTAAATTTTCATTCCTGTTCTGAAAGTGTTTCTGTTGAAACAAACAAGTAATGTTTTTCTCTGCTGTTGGCTGGGTGGCTGGAGACAGACCCTTTTGTTTTGCCTTCTGGTGGAAAAGGCACAGCAAGTATGAACATGCACCACATGTATGGTGAAGGTGGGACTCCTGGTATGTTTTGCTGAAGACCTGGATTTCCAAAAGGCTTTGCTGCCGTGCCGACCTCCTCTGCTGTAGCTGAGAGTACACTGCTGGCACAGGTGGCGCCTGATGCCACTAGGCTCTTCCCTTTGTTTTGTAATGCTTGAAGAAAAGCAAGTTTCTGACTTATGCAAATGCCAATTTTGATGCTCGGTGTTAGGTGGTTTGGGGCAGGTTCGGTTGGTTGGTTGGTTTTTTTACCGTTTTCTTTTTTTTCTTTTCTTTTTAGGTGAGGTTTGTTTAGCATTTTGACACCTTTCATGCCTTTTTAACATCTGGCCTGTTTTGACTACACATGTGCAGTGTTATAAAAGCTGTGACAACCCCTGTGAAAGTTTTTAAAAGCTTATTGAATGCTTTGCTGACTATGTTTTTCTAGTCCTTTTGCAAGAATTATTAGCGTTCCTAATTTTGGGAGTGAAATGTGTTTCATGTCAAATGATACTCTTTGGTTGCAAATTAAAAGTGCTTCTGCTCAGCAGTGTTACCCATGCTTTCTTTTCACAGAGCATTTATTTGGCAAGTGAAGATTAGTGTTGCTGCCCTTGTGGCTGATTTGTAGAACTTTACTCCAAAACTTATTTAATTAGCATTAGTTTCAGTTAAACTCTGATATTAGAAAGTAGGGGAAGTCTCAACAGAAGCAGTTGGTGCTATGTCAGAAAACCACCCTTCTTTCTGCACTATGGAATTATTTAGCTGTAGTTGATTAGGTGAAAGACTAATCCTTTTTTGTGCTTCTGCAAAGAGAATGCTTAATCTCTGCAGCTGAATTTAATATTGTGCAACTGGTATATTAAATTATAAAAAGAGCTATAGGTTGATGCTTGTGATAGCTTTAAACAGTAACCACGCTAATGATAACTCAAGTGAGTGGGTGCATTCTTAACATAATAATTAATCCTTAATATTAATAGTTGTAGCTGTGAAAAAAAACTGAACAAAAACCCCCAACCAACCAAACACCATACCAAAACCAAATGCAGACCCTCCCCCCCCCCCCAGTGATAATCTGTATTCTTTCTTCCTGGTGGAAGTTTAGGTGCCTATATGGCATTTCCATAAGGACCTAGTATATGAAATAATGCCTATTTGAGGGCATTATTGAAGCTCTTTGTGGGCATTACAACTCCTTACCTGATTTGGGAATGGATGTTGGAAACAGGCTAATTACTATTTTGTGCTGTTCTCTTTGGAGGTAGGTTGTCTTATGTCACCATGGGGGAATTAGTGTAGGGAAGGAGGAACTGGACAAATTCACTGTGTGTCTTGACTAATCATAAAATCTTTGTGAATTTTTTTGTTCAGATCACAACTAAAGATCATCATGGATACTGGGGAGCATTTAGAAGTACAGCAAAACTTTGTGATGAAGTGATTTGTATAGACATGAACAGTGTGGAGGTGGAGTAAAACCACCTTGTCTAGCTGTGGTACACCACTGATGTAGGACAACTACAGATTGTTTTGGAAATGCCATCGATAATGCTCCTTGTTTCTCTTGCAGCATTATAAATTGCCTTAACCTTAGAAAAAGTGAATCTGAATTAGGCTGCAGGAGGAGGGAAGAGAAAGGTATTATAAGAAGTAGGGGATAGAGGTGGTGAAGTGTCCTTCAACCAAAGAAGTTATCTTCTTGGAATACAGAGGTGAAGTACCTGTTTTATTACATTATCTTCATAGCATTTCAAAAGAGACTTGAGAGACTAAGGAATGACACACACTGAGTTACAACAGTTTAATAAGCTACTACGCTTCTTCTGATCTGTGGTATTGTGTGCAGGTTCTTAACCAAATCTCATTCAAGGTAAATTGCTTTAGTATAGCTTTCTTTTCTTGACTTTAAGCTAGTATATTTTACCTCATACTTAAAGGGCCAAATCTGGCAACTGCTAGGTCATTAATACTCCACCTTCTTAAACGTGGTGTTTGTCTCTATGCATAGCAAGTTAAAGTAATTTTGAAACTTCAAAGACTTAACCTAAAGACATATGAACGTGAGCCTGTAACCCTTTCTAATCTGCCTTATTGAAAGAAGTCCAAAGAAACCTTGTCCAGTGTTCGTGTAATTCATACCACAGTTTGACTGTGAAACTGCTTGTGGTTAAGCTGTTAAATTCTTGACACAGTGACTACATGCAATTGGGAGCCTTACTCTGGCAATGTGTGAGATGGGATACTGGGTTAGCTGAATGTGGTCTGACCTACAGCTAGCTTTTCTGGTGGTGGTGTTGGAAAAAGCAAGCAGTAAGTGTTTAAGGTAGAGCCTTCTCCCTTTTTGTTTTGAAACATTTAGCCCAGGCATAATTGAAACGCTGACTTCAGCCCAGTGCTGGTGGAAATGCCAGTGCTATGCTCAATTGCATATTCCCTTTACCAGGAGTTATATATTTGTGACCTTACTTAAATTCTTCTCCTGTCAACTTCTCATCACTTTCCGGTGGAGCAAAACCAGGATCTTGTGTGGCATAGTGACCATGCACACACAATATTAAAGACTTCTAAAAGATTAAAAATAAAGTGCAGCAAGGTAGGAATGAGTGTTTTGGGTAACGGATGGGAGTTGAACAGGGGAGCAGAAAATTGGGTATCTGAAAGCAGCTAACAGGCATGATAGGCTTTATGACTGCTTTTCTCTTGAATCTTTTTTGTTCGTTTTGCTAATGGCAGGAAGATATGAATCCTGCTTTTGAACTTTGAAAAAAAGCTTTCCATTTCCTCTGGCTGATGTGGAGCACTTAATTTTAAGTAATGAGTCTGATGATCCCCTACCAAAAATAAAATATTGAAGTAGTAAATCGTTGTTTGACTGTAAGAAAGGTCTTTGAATATAAGTGGTGACCTTAATTGAATATAATTGCTTGACCTGACTCTGGAGTTAATGTGAGACTTCATTAGTCAGAAAAATTTAAAAAAGAGGATTTCTTGACTGGAAGTCCTTATGAAGAAAAGGCTTTAGGGATATGAAGGTTGTCTGTTTCCAGTGTTCCAATGCTTGGAGAGTCTGATTAGCCTAGGTTTTATTACGCTTATCTTCACTATACAGCATGCTTTTAGCCAACTCCACTGTCTTCTTTAATGCAATATACCTCTTTGTCATTGGTTACATTTTTATTTGATCTAGTAATCTTGAACAGTCATCCGTAAAAATAGCCTCTCCCTGTCTCCCATCTCATAACTTGCATTTACCCGAAGTGTAGTTGTTTTGTTTTTTGGTTTGGTTTTTCTTCCCCTTTTCAGAGAATTAGAGTATTAAATGGTAGGAGTCATGTTTGTGTCAGAAAACTTGGTTTTAATGTTTTCATTATGGCCACAGTAATTTTTTTTTTACATTTAATAATCAGAGTGCTTTGAGATGTGAAGAGGTTGATTTAAGGGATAGCACCAGCAGGTACCATAAGCTGAACTGTAGACCTTCTTACAGGAGAGGAGAAGCAGTGGGTTAATAATCTGCCAGATGCAGGTTTATTTTCTCATAGCGATGTTATAAAAAAATGTAGCAACTTGTGATCTGTCTTAAACTTCTGCTTAAATGAATGCCATCTTTATACAATTAGGGTTTGTTTAACTCCATAGAAATATCTTCAGGATTGGGTTCTTTCTGTAGGCAGAATGTCTTGAGATTTGCCTGTCTTTTTTTGCCTTTCTGAAATGAACAGCCTGACATTTTGTCTAGTAAGTTACTGAACACATCTGATTTTTCTGTACTTTTAAGGTAGGATCTTTAAAATTAGCCCTGTGTTTTTTTGGTGGGGTTTTTTTTCCCCTCTCCCTAACTGGGAGGGAGAAAAAAACAGTAATCCTAGGTGATCTAAAGACAGTCATCCCGTTGTTGTGAGCAAGGAACATGTTTTCATTCATTGTAAGCCTAATGTAATCTTGAACTATAAGCTGTTGCTTTCTTCTTGATCACTAGTGCCTTTTGAATGTTGATTTATGTTGCCAATGACATAAATTAAATTTTGTAGTAGATAAAGCTGTGCTATTTACTTTTATACTACCAAAATAAATAGAATTCAAATACTTTAATGGTATAAATTGCCTCTTGGGCATTTCCTGGTCACTGGTGCTTAGTTGGACCTGGTTCTGCAGGTTGTAATTAACTACCAGAAAGCATCTAACTAGAGGTCACCACTACCTTTGAAACTGTTTTGGGATTCTTCCCTTCTACAAGGTTTCTCCTAAGTTAGTGTCTTTACTAAGACAAATGCTGTGGTTTTACTTACTGCTGTGTGAGATGGAGGTAATGGCTTGTGATGGAAAAATACATTTTTCTCTCTCATATTTGTCTTACACTTGCGCCTATGTACAAGGTCCAGGCATGCTTGAAATTCATCTCAAAGGGAGGATTGCTTCCAGAGGGTTGATTAAACTTCTTGTGAAGGAGTGCAGCAAAACCAGCAAAAATCAGTTTTCTGTTTGTCTTCCATTGACTCACTGCTAATTGCAAGGAAAGTGAAAGGTAGTTTGGCTTTTATTGACTACATAATCAAGTAGTAATTAAAGCTCAAAGCAAAAAGAAATCTGTAATTATGTGATTGTATTAAGGCAGTAACTGTTCTAAAATGTTTATTCCTTTGATTAGTAACAATAAAGAAATAGTGTATTATAATTCCACTAATAATTTCTTCTCACATACTTCGGAAGGGGGAACATGGTGACACAGGATACACAGATGTTGGTTGAAGGTCTGATGGAGGGTACTCATTTTCAACAAAGACAAATGCTTATGGAGGAAGCTAGAAATCTGGAAACTTTCAGGCCTAACTTTGCTCTCTCCAGGTATCATCTGTGACTGGTTTTACAACCAGGAAATGCATAGCAGCTGTATGCTTCAATATTTTACTTATTATCCACTATGTGCTTTCAGTTAGAGACATTTGAAGTTCAAGTAATTTTCAATTTTCATTGAAAGGAGCTGCTACTTGGCAAACTTGCTGTATTATTCATATACTGAAATTGACTTATGTTGAGCATTGTCCAACATATACAACAAGATGACCTGTTGTCTTCTACTTTTCATATGCACAAAAAACCTTAAACTAGCAAATTTTTGTAAAACTTCTTTTGAAATAAAGATCTCTTAACGTAGTGCTGATAACATAGAGTCTCTTTGTCCCTTGAGCAATTTACCTGCAAGGGCACAACCAAGAGGTGGGCTTTCTGACATCTTTTATGAGTAGAAATTTTTTGTCTTGGTGTTGTCCTCTCCTTGTAAATGAACATTGGCATTCATGAAGAGGAGTTCATTGGTTCTTTTTATCCTCTTAGCAGAGGTGAGCCACACAGAATTGCTTGCACTGTAGTTTCATTGGCTCGTACATATTGCTAGACTGTGAAGGTTGAGCTTTTGGCTCTTACAGAGCTGGATTTGATTCCTTACCCATTCACTGTAAATTGAGGGATGCCATGTTGGACAGGAAGAAATGGAGGAAGTGGGTAAAATGGCATAATTTTTGGTTGCAGAGCTGACTTCTGTGTTAATGTCAATAGAACTACATGCATTTGAAATAGGGTAAAGATGTGCTTGTGCAGTCAAATATGACAGCTGTTGTGCACTGCGTGTGAGATGGCAATCACAAAAGAAAGCACTGCAGGCCTTCAGAAAAGAGGGAGGTTCTCTCTCCTGCCAGTTTTTGCCAGTGCTGAGCACAGTTTTAAGTAGTTCATACACCTTTTTCTGTGCAATTATAAGAAGGCTGGAGTGTGTTGTTAGGAGTGGCTTATAACTCTTTTTGCCAAGGAAAGGTAATTGAAGTTAACATTTAAACCGTCTGGGAAATTCTCTCTTGAATAAGAATTTTCTTGAATTGAAAGGGTTAGTTAGAAATGCAGGGCAATGCCTAATACTACTGTTAATGTTGAAGACAAAACTGGATTGAAACGATTTTGTTGTTGTTGGTTTGGGTTAATGCTAAACTGAATTTGAATTTACAAATGATCTGCAGTGACTGTTTAATTCTGATGTATTAATTTTTTTCTGTTCCTGGTGTGGTTTCTAGAAACTGAACACACTTCCTTGTAACCTAAAACCCAAAAAGGACAGTAGAGATGTGAATACACAGAACTAAGCCTGACTTCTGCTAAACACCACTTGACTGTTACCTCAGTTTCTTTGTCGTCTTCTTCAAATATGCTTTCTCATACAATGCTTTCCTGAGAATCAGTGCAAACTGTTATTCGTATGTAGGCATGGCAAGAGTTTGATGCTGTGTTTGAAGAATTAATACTCAAGAGTGAATTTGTAGTTTGTTCAGATGGTAAGGTGGGCATGTAAAGTGGTGGAGTCTAGTTGTACTTTAAATCTGTAGAGGAGATTTTAACTGATTATGAGCAGAAAAGGCTGTTAGCAAAAAGAAATTTTCAACAAAGCAAATTCTTACTGTGACTTCCCATCTCTGCTTCTGTTGCATAATTACCTTGTGAAATGAGCCTGAATGCATCTAACTACAGCTGTATAGCCAAGGCAGTGCTATCTAAGGCGGGTCTCTGATCAGAAGTCTGCAGGAACCTTGCGCTTATGGGACTGTTGAAGGAAGCAAATAAAAGCATGCCTGCTGTCAGGAAGTGTAACATGGCAGTGCCTGCTCTCAAGAAAAAAACTTGCTGTCAAGGAGAAAACTACCAGTTTCTGTGGCAGAAATTGCCCTAATATTCTTCCAAATGGAGTTGCACAGAATATGTGAGGAGCTGAGTGAGTAGTGAGTGTAGTACGTGCAGCCAGTCCATGAGTCATGATGGCTTTCTGCTGTATCAGCTTGCCCTTTTGATCTTGGGGTAATTGTTACAGTAGGCTTTAATAACAGATGTTACCAAATGTTACTAGCTCAGAGGAAGAGAAAACAATGTGCTCTACCTTGAAGGATGCTATGTTACAGGATGGTGTCCTCATAGCTTATGTGTTGGGGGTCTCTTGGATATGTTATTTTAAACAGAAAGAAAATAAATCACTTCAAGTGTTTTTCTTTCCCTTTTCTCAATAACTGGAACTATAAAGGTTTAAAACCATATTAAATGAATTCATGCCTGTTGTTCGTGGAAATCAAAGCGTGGAAAGCAAGTATCTTTCACATACTTGCAAAGCAAAAACTGACAGGCAGGGCTTTAAAGATCATGGTCAAGATTTGGTTTTAATATATTAAGCTGCATTATAATTTTCATTTCATTCTTTTTGATCTATATATCTGCACAATTTTTGTAGCATTGCTTTTTAACACTTCAGTAGGCCTCAGAGAACTAGGATACCATGTTTGTGGAGTGAAGAGAGAGTAATTTAGGGTTGGATTTGAAGAGATTATTATCCATTTTCTTTTCCCTTCTTGAGAAGAGCTAAATAATAGTAACAAACAGGCAACCTTTTTTAACTGATATATAGAGGAATGTTAGTGGTGTTGCTCAGAATCACAGGCATAGGCTGCTCACTCATGTGACCACAGGGTACTGGTAACGTAGACATGACTTGAGGTGAGTGCTCCAGACAGAATGATGCGGTGAAGTCAAGCTTGGAAGATTCCTCTGACGAGTCTGTTTAAGGTGTTAAGTTGCTCTGGGGATAAGGAGGAATGAACTTTAGTGATCTTGCTGTGACTGGCTACATTCTACAGTTAAGTGAATATATGAACAAGTGGCTACTGTTTAGTGAAGACACAAACAGGTTGATGCTCTTTTTATTCTCCTAATAATGTGTCTTGCTTCCAGTTTGGACCAGTCTTGTCCCCACAGGTAAAAGCAGTAGCCAAAATAGACTGATACAGATACTGTTACTTTGGGAGCCCATGTTTATCAATAGGGTCAGAAAGGACAATAGTGAGATAGCAGAAGAGAGAATCATTTTCTCCTCTCCACTGATATACCCCTAAGTTTTCTTGTCAACCTTTCCTACAGTCCATTTTGATGCTTGATGTGAAGAAACTATCTCACACCTGCAAACCTTCATACTACAGGCTTTTTAATAAGACTTCAAGCAATGATGCTGCTTGTACTAATTGATTTGTGACTAGGAAGCTTTTCTTATTAGGAGCCAAAAGCCAATCCCAGATTTATTTTTTACATAGGTTGTTATGTAGTTGCTGAAGGATAACTTTTGATTAATGGCAATAAGATAATTGGCACCAGATTCTACCAGATGTGGTGGAAGGCCTCCCTAGCTTGCAGCACCTGATCTTCCTCACTGCTCTGTCCTAAACAAACATACCTTTTGACACTACCTAAAGGCATTTGCAAATCCATCTGTACTTTGGGCATGATGGTGTAACATTTTAGGTTGTGACCTCAAGGCTCATAATTCATAGTGGTAGGCTCCATCTGGTATCTCTGGTCTTCAGAATTGTCATTACCTTGATAGAAATATAAGCTAACATCCTGTATCTCCCGTTACCCTGAAGAACTGACCAGAATGTTCTGACCTCATTAGAACTACAGATGTGTCTCCTTGGAGGTGATGACTCAATCTTCTGAGATTACTTTTTCCATATTTTTTATTCCTTTGTAGCTACTTGCTACTTAACTGCAATGGACAGAAAGGGCTTTCATTTGAAAGGTTTCCTGCTTGTAATCAAGAATGCTGCTTTCCTCTAGTTTTCAAAAAAAGAAAAAAAAATAGCTGAACTAGTGAAAAGCCAGTCCTTGTTTAATGCTGTTTCTCCCTAAGGTCCTTTTCAGTATTGTAAACTGCTCTGTGTTTCTCTCTATGTCAGCGGAGAATTGTTTTGGTTCACATTACTTGTGAAATGGTTTTGGTCTTCCAGTAAGCTATGGAACAGCTGTACAAAATGAAAACTGATTTAAGATAAAACGTTTTGTTACCATGCCAGTGCTATTTTCCTTCCATGCGAGTGAAAGGGTCACAGTTGCCTTAGAAATGTGTAACTGAAAGAGACCACCTGAGTTTGAAAGTAGCATCTTGTTCCTTCCAGTCCTCCTTCCACACTACAGACTATTGAGCAGTGAAACTTTAGTGAAAGAAGTCTTGGAAAAAAGGTCAGTGGGAACAGATCCACAGAACAGGTATTTTGTATTTTTATATTCTCTGAGGTGGTGACTGACACATGAACCTTTGTTCAGTTTGCTTTGATTGGTATGCCATCATACAAGCAGACGGTGAATTGTCTTGTGGTTCTCTCTTCTTCCATCATCACTAGGAAACCATGTCTTTTGCTGCATAGGCTCCAAGGTGTGATGCAAATAGTTGATTTGGATAAGGATTGCACTCCACAGGTATCTCAAAGTGACATCTTAAAGTACAGGAGTGGTCTGATGTTGCAATAAAATAAAAAAAACCAAAGTTGTTAAACCGAAGAAAATTAGGTCTTTGTTTCTTATCTCTTCAGTGCTCTTGAATTCTCAGCCTTGTATTCTTTGATCCTATTGATCAAGTAGGAAGAAAGGGAATGTCTTGCCATACATTGACTTTTTCTTTGTGTTTGCCCAACAGCGTATATATATTCTTTATGAACAGAGTTTTACCTTGCAGCAGTGTGAAGCTGCAGGGCATATTCCTGTACACATTGGCACTGAGCAGCACAGCTGAAGCTGAGCACTCTCAAGTTAGTTTGCTTTGGTGAAGTAGTGGCACTGTTTCAAGTTTGGTTTTAATTCTCCTCTTCCCTTTCCATAGGAGAGTGGTATTGTCCCAACTGCAGGAAAGGGAGTTTCCCACCTGTAAGAGCTAGTAATCTTGTTATTCTTTCTGTGCTTCCTCCCTGCTGTAGAGTTCCTTGCATGTGCAGTGTTTATTTCATCGTGATCAGAGAATAATATGATCACTTGGAAAATTTTAGCAGTTTGTAGAGCAAAATAGATTATGTAGCATGTTGTGTGGGATTGGTCATCTTGGTTCACCTTACTTAAGAAATCTGGGGAAGTCTTTTTTTGTAGTATCTTGCAAAAACTTCTTGCTTTCAGCTACTTGTGGCCTACTTCTGGTATTTGCATGTATGCGCCTCCTCAGAGCCATGTAGGAATAGAAATTACTTCTAATACCTTTCTTGTTCTATTTACTTCTGTTAATCAAGTTAAAAAAACAAACAACAACTTATGTTATTTTGTTTCTTGACACAGTATTCTAGGGAGCCTCGGCAGCAGTTTATACTGTATTCTTACTAACAGTTTCAGTGAGGCTGGCTCCTTTCTTGTTGGCTTGATTGACCTCTCTATTCTAGTATTTTTTTGCATTTTAACATGTCAGGATCTCTTTCTACGGAAAAAGTATGTACTGAAATCAGGGCTGCAGTGTAGGAACAAAGGAGACTTTAGTATTTTGCTTGGGACTTTCATAAAATAAAATACATAAACCATCTCCATTAAAATGTCTGGATTGATGAAGGGAAGGAAAGAAAAAAAGCAAAGACTTTTCCTCCAGCAGTGGCTTGATTAATGGGTTTATTGTTTGTACAGAGTTTGTCAGGAAGCCATATGGCTTGAGGAAAACAAAGAGGAAGTGGCTGATGTTGGGAATCTGATTTAATAGGGGTCCCTAAGGACAGAATGTGGCTCTTATCCTTATTCCTTCCCACTCACTTTGCAGAGTGGTCTGAGAAGAGCTTTACTGCTTCAATAGAGCTAAAGATAATGTGTCTTTGTTTGAGTGGACCCTACTGCCGGACCAGCAGCACAGCTTCTCCATCCTAAGGTTAAAAATCCGCTGTTCTTTGCCTGTTGTGTAAATCATTCTGGAGTAGTAACAAGGAGCAGTAGTAGATGTGTACTTACTCATATCTGGCAGTTGATCACTTTCCAATAGATAAAGACAACTTTAGCATCTTGAAGCTGAGCTCTTATAGGTTGGGGTGAGATATTCTCTTCTCACTGCCTCTCCTTCCCCCAGCAAAATTCAAGCATATATGTCTCTGGATTAACGGAGTCACCGTCTGTATTCTACAACCAGACTTATTTTTTTAATCTGACGTGTATGTTGTGATTGATAAGTAACTGGAGTTCAAGCACTGTTGATTTAACCTGATCTGGTGGATTAAAGAAATGGTCAGCCTTTTCTAAGACTGTTTGACTCTAGTATGTGGTGAATACACCCAAGCAGAGAATCTAAAGCAATGTTCTATAATGTAACTGCAAGCAAATACATTAAGAATGCTTAACAAGCACTTTTTCCTTGTATGAAATCACAGCTTCTCAGCTGAGAGGCATAAATTCACTGAAAACTGGTTATGGTCGTTTCAAAGTTAAAATAAAAGGCATGTGAGCCATTAGTAATTGTTAGTAGGTCAACAGAGTGCAAAATACAAAATAGAACACAAAAACATATTCTGATGCCACAGGAATTTAATGAATATTGGTTTGTGAATGACAACTACATATTCAGCCTGTGGTGGGGAAAATGATTTGGTATGTACCTGAATTCCCTGGAGCTCCTGCATATCCCATTTTTGAGGAATAATTCCTATAGGGCTTTGGTGCATAGTGTGTGTGATGTAGTATTTTACAACAGGCAAGTCCTTTTGTTTTAATATCTTTAAGAGGCTTTTGTTGTTTTCCAGGCCCTTAAAACATGCTTATGACAGAGCTGGTGCATATTGAATCTTTTCCTATAGCTGTGACAAGTACTAGGAGAAAAACAAACTTTTGTCTCGTGCAAAATTCAGTGGCTGATAGCAGTGGAAGAGGAGAGGCTGAAAGACTAGAAAGATTTTCCTGGTTTAGTTCTGTTCTTCTATGCTTCTGTCAAACTGAAAAATTCCCATTTAGTGTTACACTTTTAGATGCCTTCCTTTAAAATATAATTCAGAAAGTATTTAGTGGTGAAGGTTTAAAAATAACCACTTCTCACATGTTGCTTTTGGCTTTGACATAGTACTAGGCACTGTTTGTAAGTCTGTCACAATGATGCTGTTAAACATCACTGTAGTAAGCATCCCTTCCAAGCTGATTAATATTAGTCTTAATCAGCAGTTTGGGATTTGTTACCCTTTGCCTAGTTTGTTTGACTTCATGTGCATGCATTGGCCGTGATTCGTTGCAGCAAGGGAGTCAGGGTATGCAGTTTGAGAGCTCTTGGAGATTTCTGCATCTGGAATACCTCCAGTTTGAGGACTATTTTCCTTAAAAAGAAAATTAGGGAAGAAGATAATTTCACAGTCTCCTGTATTTACAATTTAGCAGTGATAGATGTTTGTGACTACCTAATACAGTGCTCAGGTTTTTTCTAATGTTCTGGAAAGCTGTTGAAATATCATTTACCACACTTAGTTATTTATAGTAGGAAAATCACACCAGGTGTCAGAGGTAGCAAATTAAGTTCAGTGTCCTAGATTGCTTTTGAACCCACTTTTAATAAATAAAATACTCTTTCTATATAACAAGCTATTATATAACTAAACCTGTAGGTGCTAGATGAACGCCGCTTTTTCCAAAGCATTAAAGGGAGGAGGAGGGTAGGGCTTTCTTTACCCTCAAGAAGGCAGGTATAGTCATGTATAGTGATGTTTCAATTTCTTTTCTAGCAGCTGAGCTTGTCAGCAGCATTGACACCTATGCCTGGAGTAGGAGATTGTGCTAAGCAGACATCTCTGTCTACCTTCATCTGCAGGTAAGAAGTCATGGCCAGAAAACTTCAAATAAGAGTTTTTCTTCTTCTTTCTGAAAGTAGTTGCACGTAAAGCATGCCATGAGCTCTAAAGCTTAAAGAACTTCATAAATACATACTCATTGCTCCCATAACTTGTCTCTGGGGAGTGTGCCTTGAATGAGAGGAGACTCTTGTCCCTGGCTCCTCTGATTTTCAGGTCTCCTTGGGCAGCAGCTCTCAGTGCTAGCACCAGCTGCCATGTAACTTGTAGGTTAGACAATCAGCACATGGGTCTGGGGATTCCAGGCTGCAGCTGTACTGTAGATGTGCTTGGAGCAGAGGGTCCCAGTCCCCTTTGGTTCCATAGAGTTCCTAGCTTCATTTGGAGAGAGGGACATTTTCTTCCCCCTTCAGATAAAGTTCTGCAGGAGAAGTACTGTGACTGTTTAAACAACTCTCACCCCAAGCAGCCCTGCAGTCCAGCTGTTTTATGTTCTTAATGTGAGCATTCACTTGAAACACAGTGCTGGATGTAAGGTGGTCTGATAGCTCAGCAAGTCAGACATTGTCAAAAATCCAGAAGAGATGTCAGGGAATGAGAACAGTAGCAGGTAATGTTTTTCTTGACAAAGTGATTATTTTCTTATAGAGGAGAAATATCAGAAGTTAGAATTCAATGCTGTAAAAATACATAGTATCAGATTATGCATTGGTATTACTTTTCATATTGCTTTGATTTCCTTTTTTTTTTTTTAAATTTTTTTTATTTTTTCACCTCGTGTTTTCTCTGGTTTATGATGTAAATGAAACTGGTGAAGCTTGGCTGTCTTGTCCCTGTTTACAGATCTTGCTTAATACTATCTTGTCCTATGTGTGTGATCTTTTAAATGGGTAGACTTCTCTACAAATCACACCTCCTTCTGCATTTTTGTCTAGAATACTATCTTAGAACTCCCTTCTATTGCAAATGTAATATTTTTTAGTAGTGTTCTGTTGATAATTGAAGCAGGTAAGGGACCAGTACAACTAAATAGAATAGTATACTTTGGTCATTTGCCAAAATGATGACTTGTCTCATGTTTAAGTTCTGTGTATCAGAAGTAAAGGCAAGCACAAATGTACAGTAGTTTGTTCTTATTACAGGAAAGGCTGAAACACACTGTCACTGGGGCGCATCCAGCCCTGTAGGGACAGGCAGTAAGATTGCATGACTGAAAAATTTACTTTCATTGTCTTTAATAAGGTGTAGAATGTTAATTGATAGAAATATACATATATGCATGTATAGAATGCAGTCTGTAGACTATATAGGAGCTTTGCTGAAGTGTAGCACATGTGTGTATGCATAGATACATATGTACAGCATTAAAAATGCTGTGTTGCCTTGGAGGCTAGCTTTAGAGGCTAACGCTGTCTTAAATTGTCTTGTATTTGGGAGGTCTTTTGGGTATTCATTCAAGTACTTTCAGTCTCACATTCTAGGCATGTTATCTATCCGTTTCATATAAATCAGTTTATCATTTCTAAAGCAGGCACTTACAGAGTATTAATTGCTGCTCACAACCAACAACATTCCTGCTAAAGAATATGATGATTCTACATGGTAGAGTAGTACCACCAATGGAGATAATCCTGTTGACTTAAACAGCATGCAGAATTTGTAAGGACACTGGTCTCTGTATTTTTCACTGCTGGTGTTTAGCCAGAGCGTGTGTGTGTGTGTGTATGTGTATATATATGTATATACATACATACATACATACATATGTGTGTGTATATATATATATATATATATATATAAAAATTATATATATATATATAATTTATGTTAACCTGTAACTCCAGGAAACTGAGAATGTGGTGGTATTGAGTCAGGTTTTCTTCTGCTAAGTTAAAATATTTTAAGTATTTGTTGTGACTATATTTGAGTAAATTCCTTTCAGTGGAGCAAGTATGTGGCTAACTGCCAAGTGACTAGAGTGTCAGTCCTTTGTCACTTTGAAATGCGCCATGTGAGTTATGCTATTTAAATGATTTTATTGTATGAGAACAAGAGGTATCAAGGTTCCTGCTGAAGATTTGTCAAGATGGTGCTTGCCCATCCTCACAGGGGGAATGTTACTTACCTTCACTTGTATTGAATAAACCAAGTTTTTCTTTAGGAGCATCATTAATCTGTTATTATGTAACTTATTTTTACTGTCTATTTTGGGGCATGAAACAAAGGATCAGCCTGTAGTATGTGGCTTATTTAAAACACTTTTGTCCAGCTGAAATAAGTTTTTGTACTTTCAAAAGAAGAATCCAGTTGTATTCATTGCCAATCAATAAATAAAATCACAAAGAAAACCACTATTATACCCATACTTAAATCTGTGGTTCCCACGTGGTTTGGATTGGCTTTGCACTTTGGTTCGTTTATCTCAAAGAGAAGGCAGGAGAATGAAAAATGCTTAGAGGAGGGTAGTGACAATAATGAGAGATGTGAGCAGTTCAGCAACGTAAGACTTTTCAGTGCAAAAGAGAAACATCTCAATATAGGAGGGAAGCCTACAAAATGGTGAATGAGATGAAGGGTGTAACTTTATTCACTCTGGCAACACAAGAACCAGCGGACATCAAATGAAGCTGTAACAGAAAACTAGTTCAGAGCAAACAAAAGGCAGGTAATGCTTCATAATGCAAGATTTAGATCTGTAGAACTCCATGCCAGAAAGCTGTAAAGGCTAAAAAGTGGAAGAGAGATCCTGTTGAGACTAATGAATATAAGTCATTCCTGTGAATAGTGGAGTTGGAACCAGACGAAAGCTCACAGGGCTTTCAGGAGATCCTTGCAGTCTTTTGTCTTTCCCTCAGCATTTGCTGTGACACCTTGTTCTCTAAAATTCTTAACCCATGAAAATAAAATGTCTAACGTTTATCTTCTAGCTTAATGAGGCAAGGTCTCAGTCTTTTCCACAACAGCATCAGCCAGGGTTTCATGTGCTGCTCCATGTTCCTCCAAAGAGGCACTACTCTTCTCAGCTTTCCCTCAGCAGCTTAAAAAAATCTACCATATAAAGTCAGTATTAGTGGTGAATACCAGCTGGGGATAGATTTATAGGGCTGGGTAGACATTTGGCCTTGGTTCTTCTGATGTTGTAGATTCTCTGGAATTGTCTGTACAGCTTTGGAAAATAGTATTTCAGGACAAGTTGAGGGTTTTTTTGTGAGCAATAGGTAGTCCAGAATCCTTATACTTTTCCATAAAACTTTCAGCTGATAAATCAGAATTTCAGTCCTGTCTCTATTTGATTTCAAAACAGAGGAGTTGATTTTGAGAAATTTTTCCTTATTCCACTCCTTAAACTTTACATAGGAAAAGCGGACAAAAACAGACCTGCTTGAGAATTTTAAGAAATTCTTAGACTTTTTCTTTGTTCAGTGTGGATCTAATGGCTTTCTAAAGCAATTTAACTTCCATGAAGTCTTAAATACAGTTGACAAAACCTGTGTTCTGGAGACAATTCAGAAGCTTTCACTAGTAGCAGTCAATTTTTTTGGAGCAGTGATGCTGCGTTGGTCTAGGAAGTTTAATAAGCAACAAAACTAACTTTGGTGTTTGATCATCAGGACTTCGTTTGTATCCTGCAGCTGTGAGTAACTGCTGAAGTGTTTTGTGGCCTGCATTTTTCATGATGGAGATATCTTTTGACCTTCTGGAGAGATACTTCTGAATGGACTAAAAAACATGAGTATGCTCCCTTCCAGTACCGTATTTTTGCCATGTAAGCAGGGTAGAATTTGTTTTTGTCAGAATGTCCCAGGTCATGAATTGGAAAAATACCTCATTCATTGATCTCGCAATTTCCTCATCATCTTTGCTGGTAGTATCTTGAGGAATAAATGAAGAGATGGGACAAGTTCCTGGGTGCTTTCTGAAATGATCTGTAGTTAAGGGAGAGATTTTCTCTGACATGCCAGGAAGTTCTGATAGAGACGAGAAATAATCTCAAAGGAAAGGTGCTTTTTTCTCACATTTTCATTGCTTCTCTTGCATATTTCAACTTTGTGTGTGTACACCTTTCTCTTACTGTCTTTTGGTTGTGTCAGTACAAGAGAAAAAACAGATTGCTTTGACAGGGTTATCACTGGGACTCTTGAATTTTCCTGCATTCTTTGGATCACAAGAAATACTTTTCATCTATTCTGTCTCTCTGTTCCCTGCTCCAGAGCTGAACACTGCACAATGTACCTCTTGTTCCCTTGCTATCTCTGCTGCAGCTCTTTAATGACCTTGCACTTGTTCAGACTGGTGGGATAGCATAGCTGAAGTTGAAGTTACCATGATGTGTGCATCTGTTTATTTCCTTTTCCTCACTTGTTCACATTTTTATTACATGTAGCTTCTTGCTTTCTCATTCAAGGCTTCTTTTCCTACCCCTTTTTACTGTTCTGTGTAAATCTGTCCTTGCATAATGCTCAGATCTTGTATTGGATCTAAATGGTTTGTTTACATTTGCAGCACCAGTACTTTAAGTTTCTGGAGTGCATTTTAAAGTTGGAGACTGTAACTCTCTTTCTGAGGAAATACACTGGAAAGAAAATGTATTCTGCCAGTAGTTTTTCTGAATTAGGATTCGTTGGTCTCTTGCCAACCAAGGGCAAACTGAGAATAGAGTCTACATGGAGGCAATATATCTGGCAAGAAGGACAGAAGTATTGATAATAAATGATGGGGAGGGTGGTGTGTGTATATGCCACTTACATGAAGAGACAGGAAAGCTCAGCTGTCCTGCTTCAAAAATGTTTGATTTTTTCTGTACTACTTGAGTCATGAGTCCAAGCTATGTCCAAGCCTGGGTGTTGCAGGCAAACTATTTCATCCTTTTTTCATTAATTTATTGAGCTTTGTCAAGGTTTGCATCCTCTCACTGCTCTGCTTGCTGGGTTGGCTTTTTCTGTACAACAGTGTAAAGAAAGGGATCTTGTGTTTCTTGTGGGCTTTAAATTTAAAGTTAACCTGGCTGACCTTTTTGAGGTCATAGTTTGGGTTTTTTTTAATTAATTTATTGAGCATGAGGGAATTCTGCAATATTCTAATCTTTGTAATAGCAAGATGTAGACCTGCCCTGATGATGTGTTTGGTAATACACAGTCATTAAGCATTTAAGAGAAAAAAATATGTGCATATTGCCCAACATCTAACAACAGCTCACAGTTTTTTCCACTTGTTGTTTGCATATAAGTAAATAAAAATATAATTTTTCTAGCCTGCAACTGCAAAGGTAGTATTGATTTTTGCACTAATTGCAACACGCATTAGTAATTTCTCTGGCAGGAAGGAAACTCCACTTTTTTTGGAGCCATGTCATTCAGATAGAATCTCTTTTCCGTGAAGGTTTGACAGTTCTATAGACTGCTTCCTACAAAGGATGGCTGCACAACGTTTAAAAAAGAGAATTTCTAGATTTTGTTTGTTAAGGAAACACATTTTAGTAATTGATATCTTGAAATGAGGGAGAGGAAACAGCAGAAACATGAAGGCAAATTTAACGTATCTCATTTGTCAAATCTGCAGAAATCTCACTTTCAGACACCTTCAAGTTAATATTCAGATTCATTCACCACTAAGTAGGAAGAGAAATGCGGGTGCCTGTCTTCACTCTTCAAGTGTGGCTTTTTACTTTTAGAAGTAATCTCAGACTTCTTTTGTGTAACCTTTCCTGGGTCTCAGAAAACTTCTAATTGAAGTCTTAAAACTTCTCCAGGAAGCTGTAGCACCACACTGCTTGCGCAGAGCTGGCCAAGCCTGACACCTGTCACCTGTGACAGGATTATTATGTTTTAGACAAAGCATCCCTTTGAATTCCATATAGCAAGGCTTTGTTTCTTCACAGAAGAAGACTGAAGGCCTGTGTGCTTTCAAACAAAGCCAAAAGGTTAAGATTCCAGATTGCTTCTAAAACCAAAAATACTCTGTGGTTCTTTGTGCCTCTCTGTGCTAGATGAGGAATTACGCTTTTCAGAGTGTTCTTTTTCAGTTCAACAGCAAAGTCCTTTTCAAAGAAGAAAAACAAAAATTAAAGGGTTTTACGAGTCCCTTCCACCCTCTTTTTATTCATCTTTTTGATTTATTCCCTGGTTTTCCCATCAATTTGGATTATTGGGAAGGAAGGTAAGCAAAGTGTTAGGCTGCCAGAACTCATTACATTATGTTTTTGTTTAATAGATTAGCAGTGAGCATGCTTCTAAATAAGGTTCAAGCCTCTGCCTTGCCAGAGGGTGTTTTGAATTGACATTTCTGCCCCAACCAGACTGCAAGATTTCCTAAACTGAATATTCTTACCTGGATACATTGAGACAGTTTGCGTCTCTCTCTTGAGGGCCATATCTCTGAATATGGATATCTGTCCACTGTCAGGAGCACCTTAGTTCTGCATGTAAATGGCAGGGTGTCTGAAATGGTTTTCCTCAAATCCTGTAGTGTGATGGTTAACGCAGTTTCTTAGGGCATGGCAGATCCTCGTCTTGCTTTTTCGGATAAAGATATCTCTTAAACCAGGTGTTGGCAAGGAGTTGATGTATGCACTTCTGTACTTAATGTTTCACTGAGTAAAAGCTATGTTGTTTTAGCACACGTATTCGACCTGAAATCAGAACATAGTTTGGGAGGTTTATAATTTTATTTAACTTCTGCTGTGATTTGCAGAAAGGTCACACTTTTAAAGATGTTTGTAGTCAGATCCTTGCTGTCAAGAAGCATTTTGTGTATGCTTAATTTTCCTGTGAATCTACTAGTATGTATGAAGTGAAGCCTGTGTTTGAACCCGTGTTGGTTTGGGGCTCTCTCTTCATTTATTAATGGAAAATATGATCTTGCAGTCCATGATGGTCTTCATAGATTATAACAATACAGACCGGCAGTGTGTGTGCCTCTACCATGCCCAAGAACCTTACTTGCAAAATATAACTCTGACACTACTATCATAAAATTTATCACCAGTAATTTGCTGTTATTAATTGAAACAGAGACATCTTATTCTGGAGCATGCTTGAACAATAGATGCCTAATTTTGTTGGCAACCTTTTCATTATAAAAGGCAAAAAAGAGACTAACTAAAACATAGCTTTATGTGTATGCGTACTCTTCTTCCCCGTGCTGGATATCCAGACAGGAAGGCAGATAATTAATGACTGCTCAAACAGGGTTTTCAGTAAATGGGGAGAAGAGTTACTGTACAATGATATTAATTTGTGGATAGGTTTAGATTTTATTTTTCCCTCTGAAAATAATGCTCTTCTGTATGTTTTTGCCTTGATTTAGAAAAGTAAGATTTCAGAAATGTACTTGATTTTGAGAGGCTCAGACAGGGGTCAGATACTAGAAGAGAAAATGCTGTTAGTGCCCTTCCTGTAACACAAATAGTTTTGATGATTGGCTCTGGTCAAATAATTATGTAAACATCAGAAGACTTGCATCTGATTGCTTGCATAAGCAATCAGGAAGCTGAAACGTTGTTCTAGTGAGGATCGTGTAAGGATGAAGCTTATTTATCATTTTAAAGTATTTCCAAGTAAAATCTGAAATAGATTGAAGAGGCTTGCTAAGCTTTTAAATATAGAAACAAAGGCTTTATTCAAGTAGTGTAATGTAGCAATTAAGATGGCCTTGGCATTTTAGTGTAACCAGTGGTGATAATGGGTTGGGGTTTTTTTTCCTGATCGGATGTCTTGGGAGAAATGGGAGTTGTTCTGTTTTGGAGGTGGGCAATGATTTGGCAGTGGCTTGTTTCCCAGCTAGCTGTAAACACAGTGTGCAGCATCTCCTCCGTTCCACGTGACTGCGCTCTCCTTCGCTTTCTTTGGAATAAAAATCATGGCATACAAGTTAAAGCAAGAACCGTGAGAGATATTAAAATATCTCTTGTTAACTTTGCTTAGCTCTCTACTTTGTCAGTAAACCTGTATGTTTTTCTTGACATCTGTATGTGAGCCCTATTAAGGGTGAAAGCACTGCTCATACTTCTCTGTTGAAAGCACTCTGGCAGTCAATGTCTAAAGCATGTGTACGCTGCTTTTGCCACACCATATTTTAGTGATGCATTCATCACTATGGTGAATACAAGTCAATAGGTCTGTATGTGCTCTAGCTCAGCTCCTGATTTTGTGCATGTGTAGATAGTGCAAGCTGAAGCTACAAACGAATGTCTGTGGTAGTACAGATTGTCAAAGATGTGACAAAAATGCTTTTGCAAACTAGTTAGGTATCTTTATTTGCTTTATGTGCATGTCAACAGGGTAGTTTCAGAAGGATCTTTGCCAAGCATAGTATTATCAGAGATTTTCAGAAGGGTTTGCATAATTTATTTATTGATTCTGTAACACAAAAGTTTGTGAGTTCTTGTCTGATAAGGTCATAAATCTTTCCCTACTACTCAGGACATGCAAGCTATGTAATTGCTTCTCCCCTACATGCACTTTTCTCACCTTTTTTACATAATTAAGTATTGGCTGGAAGGATCCTTGGGAGGTCATGGAGTCCAACATCCAGCTGAAACGGAACCATCACCAACACGGTGTAAATTCAGCTGTGGGTTTGGTCTGGCCATATCTTGAAAACCTAGAGGAATGGAAGTTTTCAGAACCAGCCTGGGTAGCCTCTTCCAGGGCTGCCCTGCCCTCCCAGAAAAAAAGTTATTCTTAAAACCCATTTTGAATCTCTGTGCTATCCTTGGTCTTCAGAACTCTTTGGATGCCGGTTGGAATGTTCTGTTCTCCCACCCTAGCATGCCAGGGTCTTGGGGGAATTAGTACTCTCTAACTTCCAAACAAAATGTCTTAAGACACCACTCTCAAGAGAATAATGACTAAACACATATAGTAATGTAGCTTCTGATGAGTATGTATAATTAAAGCTTTTTGGTAAGAGTTAAGAATATTTTCCATCTTGGTATTGCAATCTACTTCAGAATTTGGTGAGGAAAAAAAAGATTGCACTTCTTCCTTGTTTGTTTAGCATCTGAAAGACTGTGTAGTAAAAGTATAGTGGTTTTATTAGAAGAAAATGAAGGAAAAAGGCCTAAGCAATGTATTGTGTAGCTGACGATTTCTAGGTCAATCTCTTCAATATAGCCTTAAAGAGTTTCTTTAGAGGATTCGTTGTGGGGTTTGTTTGGGAGAAAAGGGAAGGGTAAAGAGTGGGGACGAAATCTTTGCTATCTTCATAGGTAAAGAACCTGGTATTTTGTTTACTGAAGCATAGCTCTACAGAATATAAAATTAAATGGGAATGCAGGAAACCCTTAGAAAAATAACTTATAAGTAACAGTGGTTTCCATCCACTCATGTGATCTGAGATAGAAGAAAATACAGATTTATGTGGGTAATACATTAAACTTACCATTTTCAATTCCATAGTATATGGGTATATAAATCTTATCCTACATGTAGTTGATGCAAAAGTTATGGATGATCTAAAAAGAGAACTTTATCTAGAAAATATAGGTGACAATGCAGTTTTAAAGTGGAATCTCAAATGCCTGTACTTTCTTGAGAGATGTGTCAAAAGTACCCACGGAATTATTTAAATCACCAACTTCTTTTTGCTGTCTCAGTGCCAGTAACGTGTTATGGAAGTGCTTTACAGGTAAAGAAAAATAGAGGCTTAAAAATAATATGGGAAGGGACCTGTATGTCATAGTCTTACTGCAGTTGGTTTAGATTCTCTTTTTTACTGTGACACGTGAAGTCTGTTCTGGTAGAAATTCTAAATTGCATCTTCCAGTTTTGGTTTTGGTTTGGTTTGGGTTTTGACATCTGAGTTATACATAACATTGGTAAAATATGTTCTGGAGCTTCAGTAGGCCTCTTTGTGGGGGGGTATAAAATGGGTATAAAAGCATGTGTCTACATTATAGTAGCCTAGCCTTTTCTTAGCTATACCAGCAGCACTTTACCTGCTGAGTTTGCACAGAATTTTACGAATAGTGAGATAAAGTGCTTGCTAGTCAAATGGATGTGGTATCCACTTTTTTGAAAGGTGGTAGGAATGTATAAGGTGGTCTTTTTATTTTTATTTTTTTTAATGTAAAGTAGCAATAATTCCTCCTAAAGAATGTTTTTAAAACTACCTTCTGTCTTTCTCTATGAAACTGCAGAGCTAAACTGGAGGTTGAGTTGTATATACATCTTGAAGTTTGGCAAGTGGTTCTGGTGATGAATTCCCTAGTTTTAAGCTAAGAGGATTTGAGTGCTGCAGTGTTCCCTTACCAGTTCTGTTCGGTTTTCATTACATTCAATGTTTAACAGAATTTTTTTCTCAGTACTTTATCCTGCATTCTGTAATCTGTCATTTAGACTACTTGGATAGTTTTAGATAAGCTCCACTGGCAGTGGACTGCATTTGAACTGAGTTAAGGTTTCCTATTTTTAATTATGCTTTACATTGTGGTTTTAGTGTTTTGTATTTTCTTCAGCTTTGTCTTCCTGCAATGATCAAATACCTGTCTGATTTATTCATTAGCACCTGCTAGCTGGTTTTTATGTTCTCTCAGGAGCCATGGAAGGGATTTGGGAGTATGAGGTTTGGCATTTTATTGAGTGCCGGTGCTGGCTTAGACTGATTGACCTGTGCAGTTGAGACTAGATTGACCTGTGCAAGAGATTTCCTGTAGTCTCTTACACAGGTATTGCTCTAGGCTGATTTAGGGATCTTGGAGCCTGAAGCTTAGCCTACACTTTCGCTGGTGCAGTTTTAGTCTGTTCCCACATATTTTTGCAGTGAGCTGGCGCTAAAGTTCAAGTTTTGTGCAAATCTCCTAAGGTCTGGACAGAACTTTCTCTATGCTTGACCATTTCAAAAGTTTTTGGGGAATCTGTTTTTCAGTGAGAGTGGAAAAAAAACGCTCTGTGATAGATTCCTCCATTTGAGAAAATGAGTGCTTTCTACCACTGTGTTGGAGGCAGGGCAACATCTTTGGCACTTCTGTCTGACAGAGACAACTTCAAGGTTAAAACTAACTATAGATTAGATAACTAGGGTTGGGCTTCAAGGTGAAATCCTGTTTCATAAAGTACTTGAAGGGCAACTTGACCTCTGCAAGAAAGTTGTGGGCTTTTTTCTTCCTTTAAAAGAAAGGACCAAAAAAAAAGACTAGAGTCTGAACATTATCTGCCAGTTATAGTGTACTGCACTTTACATTTCCTGTCATCTTAAACATCACAAGAAGTGTCAGCAGAAGCAAGAAATGCTAATAGTTACCTGTTAGTATAACAGGACATAAGGTTTAACTCTTCTGACTGCTACCTGGATGCCAGATTTAGAACTTAGAAACAGTTTCTGGTGCCAGTTCCTTTCAACAGTCAGTCTTACTTGATCCGTGAATTAAAAGTTGCTTCAAGTAAGCTCAATGTTAACTGTTTAACTTCGTGGTTAATATGCATGTATTTGTATTAACCTGCCCTTTTATGTTGACAGGCAATAAGAATCAAAGCAACTTAGGATGGGAGAAGTTTTGAGACTGGACTGAATGATCCAGTATTTCTCCAAAGCATGTTTTAAAATGAAGATGATACTGTTTTGTTTTAGAGTGTGCATTCTTCAAAATTTGCTGTTCCTGCCATATAGTAAAATAGTGAAAAATCTGAAAGATTATCTGTGATTATCATATTTTCAGTTTATTGTTTAGTGTAAAGGTGTTTCTGTCTTCAGGCTTTCTTTCCTCCCTTGGGTTAATGCTTTCAGGATACTAAATGATTGAGTTGGGTTCGTGGTGGGTCTTTTTGTTCTGTTTTTTAAATAAAACTTTAGCTTTCAATTTTTTGCCTATTATTGAATAACTGATCTGGTCCTGGTTTTAGTCACTGTTGGTCTTTTAGAGTATTTGAGAGGTGGCTCTTGTGCTTTACCTTCTGAAAGTTAATCTAACATGTATTTAGTGATACTGCGTTGGAGACCCTGATGCATGCTCTCTGTGCTTTGGAAAGCCTACAGCGTGAGCTTCTGGAGTTCTCATGTTTGCTGCCTGGGCTGTGTACGCATTTCTATGAGAGGATTATTTTAGCGGTTTTAAAATCAAAACTCTGTAAGCAGTATTAAGACTGAAAATTGTTCCATGCCATAAGAATGCCTTTAATTAGCAGATTTATAGAGCTGAGATCCCTTGTGGCTTTTTCTGCAGTCGCATGTACATTGGAGGGGGTTTTTTTGGCTCAAGACAAGAAAAGGAATGATACATGCTATCATCCAACATAATATATATATATGAAAGTAAAAGATGGGGTTTGAGGCCCTTCAAACAAAGGAAAGTCTAGAACCCTGTTTTCCCACTTCAGGTGTGAATGCTCTGAGCTACTACATACAGTCTCTTCCTTGGCTATGGACTTAGCATTTGAATCCAAAGGAAAGAATTGGGTACTAAAATTCCTGAGCAGGAATTTGAGCTGTGTATGTTCACCACCCTCACACAGCCTGACTGAAGAGCCTGAATGCGAGAGGGACGCATTTGCAAGTGCATCTGTCTCTGGGGGTTTTGTGCACACTGTTACTCAGTGCCTGTCCTCAGATATTTACCTCTGTCCTTGTGCTGCACTGAGTAGGGAGCTCTGGTGCTGTAGGTTTTATGAAGTCCATTCCTGGAGCTCAGAAAAAATGTAAGATGTCTAGCATGCCTGTAAGGAAGTTTTTCTCTTGGCCTGTTCTTACCAGAGAATGTAACCCTACAGAATTGTTTCCAGTCAATGTCCTTTATTACTGCCTTAAATACTGCTTTCTAAAGCTTGTCTGTCTGTTCTGAAAGTTGAAGTACTATCAGCTAGAGCTTGGTTACAAGCCTGAAACCATGCTGCTCACATATCTGTTCTGACACTGTTATTCTAAATTATATTCTTCAAAGTGCTCATGCAGCAATGTTTTTTTTTCTGATGCATAGGTAAGAAGAACTCATGCTCCCATTTGCTTTTGTATTTCTGCAAGCATAATATTTGAGGGGTGCTGGCATGTGAAAGAAAGCATTAGAACTCAGGCAGGGCTTGTATTTGATCTTTTTTCCTGCAGGTTTTCTTAACATGTTTATCCTTAAAAGTATGTTTTGACAGAGCACAGCAGTTATTGTGAAACTGACAGTGGATTACAGTATTGTTTGTTTAGGATTCAGAAGCCTAGTATTAGATTGCTTCTTGTCAGCACAGTGCAGGATACACCACATGGTGTTTGCACATGGGAACGATATGACCCCAGCCCTAGCAGTGGAATTCAGATGAAGTGATACTGTTCTCTAGCCTTTTTTTTTTTTTCTTTAACATATTATATCTCTGGTAAAAGGCATGAGATTGTGAGTACAGCTTTATACTGCAGTCAGATGTGCTTTAACTTTGTAAAAGCAAGGATTTCAGAAATACCTTGGAGTACTGCACTCTTATCTCTGAATACACTTACTATTAAAGTACTACTAAAGCAAAAAAGCATATTACTAGCATTGAAAGCTCTTGAGTTTGGTTAGTTCGGCCTAAATGTTTCCGCTTCATATATCTAGGATCCCAGTGAACTTTTGTAAGTTGGAAGGACTGCAGATAGATGAGCAAGCAGGACTTCAAAGGGTTTTTTTTAATTAAAGGCTTTCTCTTGTGTGTGCTGCTCCCACGTAGAGGGCTGGAAACTCATAAGTTTCCATGCATAGAATTTTTATTTATTTCCCTGGGAGGACGACGGACTTAACCAACTACAGAGGATGCAGATATTGCAGTAAAAGCAAGCTGCTTCCTCTCCAGGCAGAGATTGGTTGTGAATGAAAAGAAAAGCTGAAAGTTTTGATTGTACTTTTCTTTCAACCCATGTGCACCATGATTTCATTTTATAGAGAAATCCAAAGTACTGCTGTCTGCTATTGGCTGTGCTGGTTGCATACACACAGGTGAATTCTCAGGCAATGATAATAGATGTTCTAGATAAAATTTTGGGCTGGTCAGTGTGTTGAGGAAGGAATTGCACTCAAATTCAGGTTATGGTGAAAATGTGACACACTTAGTGACCTTACTGTGATCTGTAGGTCAGGGGACTGGATTTCTTCCATGAAGAGAAGGTTTAATCCTTTCTTTTCAAAATGTTGCTGAACTGTATTGCTTCAAAAAGCAAAAAGAGAAGACCAATCAAAACTTTGTGATTGGAACATTGTGAAGAGCTTGTTCTTATCAATATCCGTATGTAGCTGTTGTGCTCCATTAGATCCTTCAAATTTATGGAAAAATGTACTTTCTAAATTAAGCTTCATTTTATGAGCTCATCACAAAAGGAAAAAAATTATAAGCAAGGGCTCAGTCCCCTGTGTATAGACTAGTCTAACAGGTGAATTTACTAATTTATCACTTAATGAGTTTTCTAACCCAAGTTCTGTAATTCATAACTTGCATGTATTGCAAATTATGAGTTGCACCTGTGAGCAAAATGGTTATCTAGCCAGTGGTCGTTCTCTTCCTCTCTCCTTCATCATGGTGTACGCATCCCATGTATCACATCACAAAGCACAAAAGCCTTGAGAATCAGCTACTGTTGGATCCACTTCAAAAGCTTTTTGGATAAGCTGACGTATTTATACCTTTCAGCCTGGAAGTTTGGTCTGTACTGTTTCTTTCCACAAGTTAGCATACTCTGACGAAACTACCAGATAACCAGCATGCATGGATTATGGTTGCTTGGAAACAGCAAGCTGCAGATGATAATGGTTGCATAATGACCTTTAGCTCTTTTTGAGCACTATGTCCTGCATATGTGTTGCCCTCTCTTTGACCTAATGGTGCCAACATAAAAAGGACATGGAACTGTTGGAACAAGTCCAGAGGAGGCCACGAAGATGATCAGGGGACTGGAGCATCT
>JBCJKH010080156.1:0-10956 GCA_039877255.1 Loriculus beryllinus
ATGGGTTGCCCAAGGAAGCTGTGAGTGCTCCATCCCTGGCAGTGTTCAAGGCCAGGTTGGACAGAGCCTTGGGTGACATGGTTTAGTGGGAGGCGGAGGGCATGGCGGGGTGGTTGGAACAAGATGATCTTAAGGTCCTTTCCAACCCTAACTATTCTATGGGTCTGTGATTCTATGACACTCTCCTAGCTAATGTGACTGAAGACTGACTTGTGGCCATCAGGGGCTGAAAACCATTCAGGTAAGGTAATGCTGTTGTGTATGAGGGTTTCCCTCTCAATGCTTTGTCCTCACTGCTGAAGTAAAGGCTACCCTGATGTGGATGTGTGGGTTTCTTCTAGTGGCTGGAGAAGGCCAGCCCAGGTGTTGTGCCTTAGCTATTCTCAGTCAGAGAACAGGAGAGAGGAAAAGCTTCACATTGGAGGCAAAACAATAAAACATGCCTAAAATCTTAATAGTTGGTGCCAGAGGAAAGGTTCATATGTGAGACTAGTGCTGTGGTTGTGGTAGGGAACCTAGCAGGCCTGATGGGTGCGAGAGAAGATGATGAAAAGTGTGGCCTGAAGGGGCCAGGTCCCACCTTGGGGCTCTCTGGGTTGAGTAGCTGCTATGGCTGGGTGCCTGCATGATTCCATGTGTGCATTAGTCCTTGGGATCCAGCACCAAACAGATTTTAAAACCAAAGTCATGCTGGGGAGTGTTCTCCTTTCCTTCAGCTAACCTGGTATTTTGTGTCGGAGCAGACACGTTTTGAAATGATGGTTCATAATCCAGAGGTGAGCCATAGCCAGCCCAAGATGTGGTTCATGTCGCTTACTCAGCTGGAATATTACTCTGATCAGGGCTGTGGGATGCTATACAGAACTGAACAGGCGTGGGGAGAAGTTTTTGTAGAAGAAATGGTCCATGTTTCTCTTAATATAGAATTAAGGCAAATAATTAATAATAACTAGTAATATATATAGATGTAAGTAATAAGAAAACTGGTCAGCTGCAGATGGAGGAAGCAAATGGAGTGGCACATGGAAGCCTTGTTTTGATCGGTAGTGTCTGAAGCTTGGGTGATAGCCTTGGGCAGGATTGTGATGGCCATGAGCAGTGGTGGTGGCTGACACAAAGGTGCTGTCAAGTGTAGCAAGTAGCTGTAACATGGAGGTGTCCTGGTTTTAGCTGGGATAGAGTTAATTTTCTTCCTAGTAGCTGGTGCAGTGCTGTGTTTTGGCTTTAGCCTGAGAACAGTGCTGATAACACGCCCGTGTTTTAGCTGTTGCTAAGTAGTGCTTATCCTAAATCAAGGACTTTGCAGTTTCCCATGCTTTGCCAGTGAGGAGGGGCACAAGAAACTGGGAGGGAGCAGACAGGCCACCTGATCCAAATTAACGAAGGGATATTCCATACCACAGCACGTCATGCCCAGTATTTTATATATACTGGGAGAAGTTGGTTGGAAGGGATCGATCAGTGCTTGGGGGTGGGCTGGGCATCGGTCAGCAGATGGTGAGCAACTGTGTTTTTCATCACTTGGTTTTTTTTGGGGGGTGGACAGGGTTTTATCTTCTCCTGCCCCTTATTATGATTCTTTGTCAGGGACTGTAGTGATGGGACAAGAGGTACTGGCTTAAAACTTAAACAGGGGAAGTTCTTTACTGTGAGGGTTGTGAGGCACTGAAACAGGTTGCCAAAGAAATGGTCCATGCTCCATCCCTGGCAGTGTTCAGGGCCAGATTGGACAGAGCCTTGGGCAGCATGGTCTAATGTGAGGTGTCCCTGCCTATGGCAGGGAGGTTGGAACTTGATGGTCTTAGTCCCTTTCAACTTTCAACTGAAACCGTTGTATGATTCTGTATTTTACCTCAACCCATGCATTTTTTTCCTTTTCTTTCTGATTTCCCTCCCCATCCCACTGTGGAGGATGAGTGAACAAGTGGCTGTATGGTACTTAGTTGCTGGCTGGGCTTAAACCACAACAGGGGGTGATCTAGAAGCTCAGCTGATTTGCTAATCACTGTTTTTGTTCAGTTTGTACTGGAAAAATATGTTTCAGAGCTGTTGCAAGCTGTCACTCTTAATGGCAAATGAACTGGTTCATCCTTTAAGGCTTCCTCCGTAGTACCTTGCAGGAGGTGTTGCCGCAAAGAGGTTGCGTCTCTTTATCCGACCTTGCATTTAAGGGTGGAGGGATTGTCCTTCAAATTGTAATGCACAAGTTAAGCAGTTTGCCTGGCAACAGACGTGTGACAAAATAGCAGAGGCAGTCAGACAGAGGAGCAGTGCGATGCAGAGCTATAGGAACAAAATTAGAAATGATCTGACTGAGGTGAGGTGCTAAAAAATGAAGTCTGTTAATGCTATTGCAAGCCTGCAAGGCAGGCTGGATGGAGGAGGAGGAGACTGGATTTGTTGTCAATAAAGAGCTGGGAAGAGAAGAGGAGGGGAGATGAGGAGGGAAGTGAGTGGATGCAGAGCCGCGAAAGAATGAGCAGCCATGTGGTGTGCATTAAAATAACTTGAAGGTGATGCACACAAATGGAGAGGCCGCCTGGTGACTGGCACAACCCAGTCAGCAGTGATGCCTTGCAGCACAAGGCTCTTGCTGTGGGTGATTTGTGCTGCTGAGCAGGGTGGTGCCATGGCATGGGCTCTGAGCCGAATGCCACGGTTGTTTGTCCTGAGTGAGACAGTGGTTGTCCTTCTGGTGGTCTCAGGCAATGCCTTGGTGCAGTTGGTTATGAGAAAATGCCTTCACACCATTGCAAGAGCTGCTGAGCCTGCCATGCTTTGAGGTTCTCCCTTTTGTGGATTTAGTTTAGAAAGGCCATATCTTCCTCATGCCTTGCTCTTATCTTGAGATCTTGATAATCTCTGAGAGCTTTGGGGTCAGAACAACTGCTGTGTTATCATGCCTAGATGACCAGGGCAGTGGTGGCAAATAAGTTGACAAACGGAGTGAAAGTGCTCAAAAATCTATGCTGGTCTGTCATGAAGGGAATGGGGGAAAAAGTATCTTTCATACCCAAATTCCAGACTTATAACTTTGATATTGCAGAGACCTGGGTCAGGAATTTCAGATATATCTTGTACTTACAGTCATTCTGGTTTTAGAACGTGTTTAAGAGCTTTAGTCATGCAAGATACTGAGAATAACCTTTTCAGACTCTTGTTACAAGCATACAGGTCAAGAGAAACATTCATCAAACTCTGAATGAATTGTTTCTTGTGTAAGTCTAATAAATGATTCCGTGAAATGACCTGAACGCTTTTGTGAATGTAACTAGAACTGAGATCATCTAGTCCTTGAAGCAGGAATAGACTTACAGTATGCCAACAGGAAATAAATCCTTGAATAGGGACTGCTTATTGTGGAGAGGTTCCTACTAGATGACTTGATTTGCAAATATCTGGAATAACTAGTTAAAAGGAAAAAAAAAAGCCTCAATTATGAGACTGCTCAAGTTTAAACTAAATCTGTATCAGGGAGTTCAGTACCTCCAGAAGGGTCACTTCTGTTTTCTCCAACTGAAGAATTTGAAAGGCATCATTATGTTCTTTACTGTTAGGGTGGTGAGGCACTGGAATGGGTTGCCCAAGGAAGTTGTGAATGCTCCATCCCTGGCAGTGATCAGGGCTGGGTTGGACAGAGCCTTGGGTGACATGGTTTAGTGTGAGGTGTCCCTGCCAATGGCAGGGTGGTTGGAACTAGATGATCTTAAGGTCCTTTCCAGCCCTAACCATCTTGTGACTCTATGTCTTTGAAATGCTGATAATTTCACATAGCAGTAAGTCTGAGACAAAGAATTAAAACAACCTTTTATTCTCATGAACCAAACTGATTATGAAAAAAATGGATAGTAAATACTAATAAGGACATCAAAACCTTAGATGAACCCTGTACTTGGGTCTATCTGCTGACTTTCAGGGCTCATAACTCCTCTTTGCATTAACCTTACACAGTTCTCAGCAGTAGTCAGGCACTTGTCCCAGGGTCATCGCTTGCCATTCACCAGCAGTTTTCACTGAATTTGCTACTATTTAAATGTATTTAACTAGTATTGTTAGATTGTTTGCTACTATTTCAATGTATTTAACTAGTATTGTTAGATTGTTTGCTACTATTTCAATGTATTTAACTAGTATTGTTAGATTGTTTTTCTTTGACCAAGATTTCTGTTTTCTTCTATAAAGATTGCTTTTCAGTTTTTTGTTGACTAAAAGGAAGCTTTGCCATTTGTTTTAACGGAAGAAGGATTAAGCCAAGAGTAGCTGTGCGTGTCCAGAATGTCAGTCTGCACATGCAGTTGTTGCATCTGAAGGTCAATTTATGTAGTCAGCTAAAAATGTAACCTAATTATATGGTTCAGTGAGAAATTGTGTAGTACAGCTGTAGCTGGTGAAATCCTGTGTGAGAGGAGCATGCAGTTTGAAAACAGAAGCATCATCTGTACACCCAAAGGAAAAAAGAGGTAAGTGAGGATTTTGGTTTCCCTGAAAACCGCAAATACAGTGATACAGCACTTCAAACATGCACTCCGCATGCGTGTCGTACATGTTGTGGTTTGGTTTGTTGTTTTGCATGTTTGTTGGGGTTGTTTGGGTTTTTTTTGCTAGAGAGCAGTAGCTACCTTATGGATACTGTCATTGGCTGGAAAATCTTTGGTGCAGTATTTCCATTGCAGAGTGTAGCATTGCTGGGAGTCGAAATCCAGGACACTGTGGTTTGGGGAGAGCCTGGGTATGAAGCCTTATATGAACACTTTTTTCCACATGTTTAGGCAGTATTGCAGAGGAGAGGAATGAATGTTCTCTGCTTTTGATGAGTTCTGGGTGTCTTCTTTGCCTGTTGGTGAGTCCTGTGAAAAATCTTTGTAGGATCAGTGTTTCTGTGCAGAAACTGTGGATAAATTGATATGCCTCTAGAAAAGAGGTGGCTTCTTAGATACACTTTCATCTCAGTATGCAACGTCTTTTGGAGTCTCTTGAGCAAATGACCTTTTGTAAAGCTTCCTCTTCTAAACCAGTGGTCTCCAAAGTGGGGTGTGCAAGGTGATCCCTTGGAGTGCAGGAAGGAAAATAGTAAAGTGTTGGTAATGCATGCACATAATTTATAAATAAATGTACATATATTGTAGGTGCATGGTGAGAATTCTTTTTTACTGGTGGGATGTATGGTCAGGGTGGAGACCACTGTTCTGGGCAATGATGTATTGCCTCCAATAAATACACAGAAATGAAAAACAATCAAGACCTATCAAAGACTGTTTCCTCCTTGTAGAGTTTGCATATTGTCCGTCAGGTGGTAGTCAGCTGACGAAGTAGGCGCTGTAGTTATAGTCGTAGCTCTTATCTTGTTCTTCCTATGACAAACAAGCTCTGAATTAGAGCTTTATCATTAGCAACAAAAATTGGAATCAGGGGAAGACTTCAGTGGAAGTTGGTTGGGTTTGTTTTCAGTTGGATTTCCCTTACTCGGGGCTGATCACGTAGTATGCTTGGGCTCAGCATCAGTTCTAGCGTGTAGGGAAAATTACTTTGGTCAAAAGCAATTCAGTGTTGGTTGTGATAATTGGAAGGCCCTGGTGGGAAGGGGAATGGATGCACTGCTGGGGAAGTGTGTGCTGTTGCGCACCAGGAATGAAGGGAACACCTTTCCCTAAATTTTATATATATTTTTATAAATACATATATATAAATTTTATAAATAAAACCCCAAAGAAACCCAAAGGGCCATGTAAAGGTCAGTAGAGATGATTTTTAAAAATATATTTACTTTTTAATTATTATTTAATTTTAGAATCTTTATTTACTGGATCTGACAGGGCCTCTTCTCTGAGGGTACAGCCTTAATTCTCAGTCTTCCTTGTGTGTATGGTGTCTCGACTGCTTCAGATGGCTGTCACCTCTACATATATTTATGCTCCAGCTCAAAAACTTAGTAAACCCTTACGTTTTGGCGTGTCATTGCATTAACAAAAGGTGCTGCTTTCTCTGTTAAGGATGAATCATCCTGACTCCCTTTCTTTTGTGCCAGCTGAGGCTGTCATCACATCAGGGCTACTCTTCCTGTGTGTTTGCTTCAGCCCAGACCTTTCTGTGGTCAAGAATGGCAGCATGGAGAGGAGCCTGGGATTAATTGCATTGTTCCACTTGCTTGTCGTCTTTTGGAAAAGCAGGTGAATGAGTCAAGCTCTTTCTCTTCTAAAGCTCCTGTTGTGATTTAAGGCACTGTTGAGTGTCTTGATCACAGATAGCAATCGCACTGTAACTGGAACTTTCCTTGTTTTCCAGAGTGCTTGTATTTAATGACAAGTCCTAGTTCTTGCTTTTTATTTTGGTAGGGTTATTTCCTTTACAAACTTGGCACCTTCAAAGTAAAAAGTTTCTGATCCAGCTCTTGTGCAGAGAATTTGATTGCAGCACAAAAAGAGACATTACTTCTAATCAGGTGTGTCTTTGTACTTCTGAACGGGTTTTATTTTAAAGGTTTGGAAAACATCCGTTTTCATAGCCCTTTCTGTGGATAGGCACTTACTTTATCTAAAGCACAGTACTCCTTTTATGCTGCTCCATCCCTTCTACCCCTGCAGCTACAGGCACTTAGTGGTTGCAGCCAGCCTCCATCCTCATGTGCTTCTGGCTGATGTGGGAGGTCAGAGTCAGTAAGCTGGCCTGCGCTATCCCAGGCTGTGTTTGTGATATGCAAGACACTCAGATTGTAGCCTTGGTAATGTGATGGGTTTGATCTCTTTTGCCTAGGACTTGATAATAAAGGACAATTAGCCTGCTTCTTCAGATCTCCGCACTATATATTACTTTCTCCCATATGCTACAGAGCAAGCTTAATAGTGGTATTTGAGACTGTTGACCTCCCTACTCAATTAGCATTTGATGCTGATTATAGAAATCTTCATCTGGGGTTTCTGAAATGAGTAGAAATATAGTTCTTTTTTTAATCTGGAATTCGTGTGCTAGCAGACATTAGTACTGCCAGTAGGACTGTGACTCTAGATATTTCCATGCTTTTAAAGGAATATTGCACCATATATGGTTATTTCAGCAATCGCATTTCCCAGGGTGAAACCTGTTACCTTAACTGAGATCCATTAGTTTATTTAAGAAATGAAAAGGAAGCGGTACAAGCTAATGTATGCCAATACTTTTTACACACCTATTTTAAAGGCCATTTCTTAAAAAAAGGAGAAGATAAAAGGGAGTTTTATGTATTTATTTGATGAACTTTATTTCATAGCTACCTGATTGAGCACGGCTTTTGTATTGTATGTGTGACCTGATTGTTGAATATTCTGTTTTCTGTAATTCTACACAGTTACATCCCTACCAGCTGATTGATGACTTCACTGGCAACATTCCTCTGCTCTGATTTGTTGTGAAGTCTGGATAACTGATCTCTGGAAAAAAATTGGCTATAAATTCCAGTTGTGACTGTCACTGACCACCTCACCAGAGTTATTCTGTAGGATTTACCCTGGACGTGGCTGTCTTGTACTGCTGCAGCTCACTGGTGTTAACAGGCAGGTACCAGCCGCCCCAAAATGTGGCAAAGGTAGAGATTTATTTTAACCTGCATAACTACCAATGGTAGCATGTTTATGGGTTGACGCTGGAGTTCAGTATTGTTTTAAATACAGACTTCTTCACTTGCATCTTTAACTGGCTTGAACTTGTTTAACTGTATGGTGAAGGACACATCAGAGGAACTGGAATTCCTTATTCAGTCTCTGGTTGATGTTATATGCTGAGCCAGGACAGCTGGGCTGAAACATGGGCCCCTTGTACCTGGGTTCGCTGGCTTGCATTTCTGCAGGAATCCGAATTTTGCTGCTGCTGGTTTGATTGTTAGTGCTTTACTTGGTGAAGGGGCATGTAGTAGTCCCCACTGTTGCTGTCAGCTTTATGTTGATTGCTAGCTGTGATGCTTACTTAACTTTGAAGTGGAGCACTTCTTTTTCCAGTTTAATGCCATTGGTTTTGGAACAGAGACAGAATGTAAAAAAGAGAGAAAACAGAAACGTTATTTCCCCAGTATTAATTTTCAATTGGAAATTCATCTGTGTCCTCCAGGATAGCACTTCCCCAGCGTAGAAGCCATCGCATGCAAAGTATGAGGGTTGCCTCCTCTGTTAGGCATGAGCTCCTGTGTATTGCCAGCTTCAGGCTTCCTGAGCTGGAGTGAAATTCAAAGGGAATTAGGAGGCTTAGTGGCAGATCTAGATCATGTCAGCCCTCGAGACATGTCTTCCAAAGTCTGTATTTAAGAGCCCAGTTGGCAGAAATAACATTTTGTGACTGGGCATATCCAGGGAGTGACTAAAAGAAGTTGATTCATCTGTTTGGCTGGGCATGGAGAGGGCAGACAGATAAACTCTGTGTGGCCCAAGCTTGGAAAATTAAGTCAGGTGTATCCATTTTTATATGGCTGATGCTGTCAGCTATCTCACTGGTCATGCTCACCTGCAGCTGAGAACCTGTAGGATTTGGTATTTTTACACTAGGAGTCAGTTCTTGTTGTGTGCCTCTTATGCAGGAATGCTGACAGTGACAGGTGATGTGCTTGAGCATCAGTTGCTGGCTGCTCCAGTGTTCTCCTGTGTCCCAAGCACGAATTGTCATATTTGGTTGGTATATTTGCAAAGGGCATTTTTCAACCGATTTTACAGGTTCAGAGTGGGAATGTGTTCCAGCAGGAAGAAGGAATCAAGTGAAGGAAGTTTCTGTCAGCTCTGCACTTGCATTGTTCCCAGCAATGGAGGGGCAGTGCCATGAGGGTGGCATGTATTCCCAGTCACAGCTTGTGGACTGGCCCTGAGAGCTCACAGCTATGTCCTTCATCTTCCCTAGCAGACATAGAAGGGGTCCTAAAACCCAGCACTGACATTCATGGCTTGGAAGGAAAGGAGAAATGCTGCTCTAAATGAATTTGATTTATCTATTTATTGCTTTAATTTTACCTCTGTTTTTCCCTGCTGTCCTTGCAGGTGGAAACAGTCCTGAAGATTTTTTGCCTTGCTATATGTAGCTATGGTGTGGGTGTTGCTGTGAGGGACAGAAACATGGAAGGGGAGAAATGCTCGACAAATGTTTTTTTGATTAAGATAGTTGTGTTTGGCTGGTTTGGAGACCAGATATGGAGGAGCATGTACATTGATTTGGGGGGTTTCTTCTTCCCCTCCTGCTTGTACAGTATCTCTGCACTGATCTGCTTTTAGCCTGTGAATGCATCTCTTACGTATTTATGCTTATCATATATAATTTATTTCTTGAAACATCTTGCCTAACTTCATTATGTGAGTAATAAGATAAAATTCCTTGTTGAAGTGTTTATTCATGGCTTATCACTGAAGCATTTACATGCAAGTGTGCAGAGCGTATATGTGTGTTCGTGGTTAGGGGAAAAAAGACCCTTCAATAAGAAAGATAGATCTGCAAGCAGGTACAGAGATCTGGGTGCTTTTCTGTCTGAGCTCAGAGAGTCAGGGATGAAAGCATTACTTCTGTATCATATGGAAGGAAGCGGGTGTTCGTACAATTACTATGGTACACTGAAAACTGGCAAGGAGAGCTGTGTGGGCAGCATCCATCAATTCTGCTCAAACTGCTGAAATCCTTCACAGAGGACCTGTTGATATGAGTATAATGTACGAGCTAAAAGGCCTCTGTTCATTAATTTTTAACAGCCTAAATGCCTTCCAGACTTTTGATTTTTTAAGGCAAATCGTAAAGCAATAATTCACATGGGAAAAACTTGTCAGGTTTTAGCAGCAGAATCTCGTGGCACTTTGCAGAGGAACATTTCCTGATGTTTGATGGCTTTCAGAAATTGGTGTCAGAAGGTGTGGTTTTCACCCTCACACTGCTGAAACCTGGGATAATTTCATTATCAGGTGTGTATTTACAGACTGGAAAATGCTATGTCATATTAGGTGCAGTGCACAGTGGTGGAATGGGAAGATTGCACTTTAAAACTTTGTAAAGCTATAATTTTTCAGGAAAAAATGCTTTTAGTTTTTGACTGTGTTGTTTAGCCTGATGGCTTTGTGAGATAGCTGGTTCTACTTCTACTAGGCGAGGCCTTGGTGGTGTAACCTGATTTTGGTTTCTAGTCCTCTGATGTTTGTCCAGAAACAACCCTTGGGTTATGAAACACAGATTCCCTATAGTATGGGACAGTGCGAAGAAGGAGAGCCAGTTGCAAGGATAAGGATGCGCTATGTCTTGGGTATGAACACTGGAGATGAACTGGCAGGATATGAGGTATCCCTGCTTATGGCAGGGGGGTTGGAACTAGATGATCTTAAGGTCCTTCCCAACCCTAACGATTCTATGATTCTGTGTCATTCTCTATTGAATATTTTATATTCAGTTGTATCCTTAAGCTATTAATCAAGCAATAACATGTTACAAAATCCAATATTCAATTCTACTGGAATTATATTCCTTCCTAATTTCTTACATGGTTACTTAGTACCACAAGGAATGGTTTGAATTTTGTGCTTATCTGTAGCTTTAGGTGAAGCCTCTCACCTTCTCTGTGAAATTTCTGTAATTGTTAGGGTTTTTCTCATTCTGATTTTAACAAATCTAGATTTAAAGTCATAAGGCTTTGTCTTATATTTTCTTCACTCGAAAATAGAGGAGAAGAATTCAAATTATGAGAGTATATAGTTGAGGGATGAGAAGCAGCATAGATTGATAGCCTCTTAAAAGCTTGCTTCAATATCTTTGAATCTATTAAATGAAACTTATGTGAGAGAATCATAGAATAGTTACGGTTGGAAAGGACCTTAAGATCATCTAGTTTCAGCCCCCCTGCCATAAGCAGGGACACCTCACAGTAAACCATGCCACCCAAGGCTTCATCTGACCTGGCCTTGAACACTGCCAGGGGTGGAGCACTCACAACTTCCTTGGGCAACCCATTCCAGTGCCTCACCACCCTAACAG